>VYZT01047449.1:0-71822 GCA_013400735.1 Pomatostomus ruficeps
AAGAAAAATACAATCAATTAGTTTTATAGTTATTTTCCTCCAGTGTTTTTCATTGTTAGTTCTTCTTAACAGCATTCTCTTTTTAATAATTATCATCAGTCTCAAAGGCATCTTAAATTAACTGCATAAACCATTGGGTGCTGGGGAACAAGAATACATTGATACTTGTGGGACATCTACCCCAGAAAGAGGTTAAGAACAGCAGATTTCACATGTTACTATATTTGAATTCAGACTACATTGGGGTGACTTTCAGTTTGCCCGTTTTCTCACCACAGCAAATGGAAGTGTTATAGAGGACTTTAAATAATTCTTACACCCCAATTGTGAAAGCAAGCAACGGTGCCCAGCACTTACGAGGTCATGTTTCCATTCACGTAGTTTTGGTTCAGAATCCGAGCCCAGCAGCCTGCACCAACATCATTATTGAAAGTACTGTAATCTTCTGAAGACCACAGTTTCTTCCCAGTTAATATGGCATTTTTGACTGTTTTTGTCCCGGGATAGTGAGCCCTACACAATATTTTAAAAAGAAAGAGCACTTAGTGCAAAGAGAAAAACAAAGTTTGGAAGTACATACAGCAGCAGTGATTCAGTTCCTTCAAACTGAAAATGAAAAATAAAATTTCTTTGGAATACGACAAGTGGAATAGAAGAAAACTGAACAAAGAGGACCTGTAACATTCTAGATTATCCATTCAGTAGATTATTTCTTCTGCTACATGACAGCATATAGATAAACTTAGATTTAAAGATATCATGCAATTTCCACAGCTTGCTAAAGCAAATCTCTGTCCTGAAACTGAACTTGAAGATGTCCATTACCATAATGTGCTGAATAGAGAAAATACATGCTAATTCATACTATATTAAACAAAACCATAAATAATGTAAAACCAGCAATAAGATACAGCACTAGGCATTATGCTAAGAACTTAGCCGCATGAATGTCTTAGAACTAAACATGAACTTGACTGATTTTGTACGTCTTTTTTAATAAACTCACATTTCAAAAAAGTATGCTAGTTGGACTAGAGAAGTTACAGAGGTGTAAATTGATAATAGTTGAAACATATCATGATAGCTAATTTTTTTTTCAAGATCTTCCTTAATATGAGGAGAAATCCTTTCTTCCAATGGAGACTTTGATGATATTCAATCACTGATCCACACTGCAAGGTCTGTCTGACTGAAGTAAAACCTTTCAAACCACCTGTAGAAAACAGGGTTGTGATTTTCCTCACTTAGCATATTTATTGAACACATTAAATACATACATTAAAATTAAACTATTTCCTTTACTATTAGCCTGCAACTTGACAAATTGATACATTTGTGGCAGGAATACAAGAAACACCAGTTTTTCTAGGCTGACTGTTGGGGGTTTTTTTATTATTTTCCCTCTACTGGACAATGAGCCATTTCCCAGTGTTGTAGTCCTTCATACATAGCTTCACGAATGGTAATGTTACAGACAGTAGGGATCTTAGCTGCATTCTTCTCTGTCATACAGATACCTGTGTATTTCCCTTTGGCTTGGAAACATAAGTATTGCCTTAGAACCAAGCAAAAGGGTTTTGTAATGGCATAAAGTGCATAGCTTGCAAAAAACAAAGCAGAGAAAGAATAATTTGTCTTACTGCACTCCTGGAAAGGTGTTTCTTAAGTGTCAATATCCCTGCCAAATAAAAGCTGAAGTGCGCAACAGAGTATTTAATCTCCCTGTTAAGAAAGAATCAGAGCCTGGATATAAAACTTACATGAAGAGTTAAGCAAATACATCTTATTCAGAGAGTGTAAAAACTGTTGCGCTTCATCCAGACATGATCCAAGACTCCACCTATGAAAAACTGCCAGGATACTGTTCATGTTCAGAATGGGGGGAGGGATTGATTGCAAGGGTAGATGACACTGACTGTCCATCTGTATTTGGAGAAAAAGCCTTCATTTCTACACCTCCTATGGGTCAGATATATAAAGATGAATGGAAAAGACTTAAGTTGAAGCAAGGAATTGCCACATTTGAAGCATGTGATTGGGCCAGGCAAGTTTACGGCACTTAGTAAGTAAAGTTTAGAGCTACTGTAAAAATAAAAGTTAATGAACATTTCGTGCTCACATTTCCATTCAGCCATCAAGTCAGTAACCAATCTCATATTTAGTCTACTAGTAAAACATTATTATGACAAAACCCAGAACTAGTGAAACAAGTTAGCTGGTTGCATGTTTTCCAAACACAACTTTGTAACCAAAACAAAATGGGAACTAAGAATCAAGCCATTGTAACTCAAAGAAGAATCATGGCCCAAATTAGTTTCTGGATCACAAACATTTCAGTAACATATCAGTGGAAGTTAGTAACACAAGGCTGTGTAGTTGTAAAGCTAAAGCACATTTTGCATACCAATTAGAATAACCAAAACAACCCTCAGAATAAACAGTGTTGTCCAAAAAACCTTCACTCACTCCAAAGTGCAACTACGCCCAACAGGAATCTTCAACATAATAGAAGACTCCTGATTCAATTAAAGGTTGATGCTGTTACTGGACCAAGAGCCATGTGATTTGATGTGGGTTAGTAACTAAATTTTATAGTATCAATCCTTTCCTTGCAGGTGGGAGTACAGAGAGGTAAAGCTTTGGGTGTGTTAGTTATAAATAAGATTAAGAAAAACTATAAACAAACCACCAAGAAAGAAGAACAGAGAGAACCCCCTACCCAATCACATCGACCACTCCGTGGAGCTCAGAGTCAGTCAGCATGACAAAGGAAATGGGCTCCCACAGTCTATCGCTGGCTATGATCCTCACCTGCTCCAGACCATGCTTATCCAATGTGTACCTCAACAGCTTGGGAAAAAAAAAAAAGGAGAGCAAAGAACAGAGAGAAGGGACAAATCAAAAAAATGTTTTTCAAATTGTCAAAACTTTATATTGGGAAATGCAGCATCTTCAACACTAGCTGAAAAACTACTATGCTTCAATTCATATTTTTGCAACCTGGACAACTCTTACACCAAACAAAACATACAAGATTGTCAAGCACAAAGTGACTTCAAAGGACACCTTCTTTCTCTACCATACTGAATCCCAAAATACGTGATAAAAGGAAAAATTAAAAACATCTTGTTCTTCTTACAGACACAAAAGTACAGATAAAGACATAAAGCATATCACATTTCATGCAAGATACTCTATTCGCAGATCAGCCACTTAGATGTTACAGTGCTGATGGTTAAACTACAAGGACCACAAACAGGGCAAGGACAATTGAATTATAATTCATAAACCTTGCAAATGCACAGTAAACATTTCATTAAGAACAGGAGTTGATTCCCACTACTCTCCCTGCTGATCAGCTATTTCAGTTTAACAGTGAAGCAAGCACAAATTAGATGAGCTCTTCCTAAACACAAGCAACAAAAGAAACAGGAAAAACACCAGACATGTACACACCTTATTACCCAACTGTGTTTTATTTCAACCTTTAAAATTGGAACTACTGTACGCCTCCTCAGAGATTTTTAAGGCCTTGAAAGTCAATGAAACAAATCTAAAATGCCACATAACATTAAGTCTAACAACATAGTTTCTTTAAGCCTAGAGGTCCTCTGAACAGTGATTGCTGTACTTCTAAATTCATGTAACATCAAATGCCTAACTATCTTCAAATCATTCTGTGCATTTCTACCAGATATAATCTTCTCTAACAGGGCACACTATCTGCCAAAAACAGTGCCGCACGACTTTCTTCCACAGACTGGAATCTGAACTAGGTTATGTACAGTCTGACACCAGCCCAAAACATCAAAATTTTCTCTCCACAAGTCTTAAGGACTTCAGCTGAACACGTTGGTATTACTAACATTACTAACAGGATACTTCTGTATTCTACTTTCCCATTACATCTTGCATTAGAAAAAGCATTTGTTTTGCAGACTTATACATAAAGGTAAATGTGTTTAGCAATTAGGGGCAGTTCCTGATGACTAGAGAAGTTTTAATGTTCATCTTCAAGAAGGAGGATCTGTAAAACTACAGAGCGATCAATCTAGCCACAGTCCCCAGGAAGGTTACAGAGCAAGTCTTCCTGGAATTCATGTCAAAGCACTAGAAGGATAGGAGGATAACTGGGAACAGCAGCATGAATTTAACAAGGGCAAATCATGCCTTACAAACATGACTGCTTTGTACAAGGTCATTCATTACCTGTGTGGGCAGGGTGTAATCAGTGGATGTCATATACCTTGACTTCAGCAGAGCCTTCCACCCAGCTGGACAGAGAAATGCAGTCAGGGAGCAGATTGCTAGCAATGTCCCCAGAGGCTGATACTAGGACCAACACTGTTTGATGTCTTTAATAAAACTCTGAAAGTTTACATTGTGCTTTGCTTGCCGATACAGCTTTTGCTTTCTCTGTTAAGATGTCTAACTTTACCCATGAGTTTTCTCACTTCCACCTTTCTGATTCTTCCCACATCCTATTTACCTTTAATCTCTTAGATATGCTTCAGATTACCAATGGCATTTTAGGCAGGGATAAAGCTCCATGGGGAGCAATGGTATCAAAGTAAAAATTACCTGATGCCAAAAAGAAAGAAAAGGAAAACAGAAAATTAAATGAAACACAAAGAAAGGGAAAGGACAGTTATTTTTTGTGTATGGATGCCAAAGCAATCACGTCAACTATCTTGATAATTTCTAAATAAAACAATATAAATTTAATCCCAGGTTATTATTCCACACTAAAAGAACTAAAAAAAGTCACAGACAGGGTTATACCTAAAAAGAGATTGCAGAAGAATACACAGAAAAGGATTTCTGAGAAAAGAATGTAAGACTCTTTAGGAAAACAGACTGACTAGCAGATTTTGCAAACAACTAGACATGCTTATCTAAGACATAAAGATACACTGTACTTTCAGCAACTTTCTGAACCTAAGCATTTGAAGGACAGATGCCTGAATACTATTATCTTTCACTAGGTCAGCAAGAACTCTCTTTGGTATTTAGTACCTTAAAGTCATCATTGGTTGAGAAACATGGTGTTCTCATTTTGTACTAACCTTAATTTCTTGACAGATAATAAAACCACTGCACAGGAAAACCTAACTCCATTTTCTGTGGTCAGTTGTGGTGGGGCAGGTGGAGAAAAATCTGTGTGACATTCAAGAGAAAGCTCTGACAAAAAGAATTTTCATTTTAAAGAACAACTAAAACATGTCTGTGGTTCTAAAGGCACAAACAAAAACAAGTACTCCTATCCTTGATTCCGTCAAACTTAAAGAAACAAGAGCCGTCCCCAGTCAGTGCATTCATTCCTCAAGCTGTATTGTCATGGAAATCATTACTAAAATATTTCCTAATGCGCTATAACTTGCTGAGCTACAAGACTTGCCTACCCTAATTTTTTTTAAACCAAAGGAGTTATTTAATGCTGACACTATAATCGGTATTTCTCAGGCAGCCACTTTCAGGTGATTGGTGTTTACAAGCTCAACACGTAAGAAAGAAAGCAATTTCTTTATAAAATCCCTGCTCAACTGACTTGCTATAACCCTTGAACCACACATTAATTTCAACTATGATGAGCATATCAAACTTTCTTTATCTAGAGGATAAATGTACATGAGTGACCACAAGAAAGTTCTTATCACAGTAAGGTTAACAACAGCAATAAACAAGTTAACAAATGTAACACAAATGAGCAATTTAGATCTGTATAGGTAATTTCCATTGGGAACATGTAATTTTTTTTTTTAAACTACGTATAATTTTGAGAAACCAGAGATTACAAAGAAAGCAAGAGCAGCAGAGTAAGTACCAAGCCACTTGCCAGAAGCAAAGCATTAAGAAAGTATATTACAGAACATGAGTGAAGGCAAATAATTGAGTTCACATTTGCTCAAACTCCAACAGAAGGCATTCCCAGCTGCTAAAACTGAGATAGGCTGTATTAGTTTACAAACTTTGGGTGTTTGTTTTTACTTCTATGTTACTGTCAGTGCGTGCATTTCTAATATTATCTTTTATCAGATATAAGCAAGAAACAAAACTTCCAACTCTAGGAGATGACCAGAAAAATCTCAGCTGCAGCCACAGCAAGTCGCAGGGTGCTAAGTTCCACCGTGAAAGTTCAGGTTCACCGGAAATTAAAACCAGTTGCAGGCTAAGAATTCAGTCCTAAGGTTTTTCTGACTTGGAAGATGCACATGCAGATTAGTTAGAAGTTTCCTGTCATTTGCTAGTGCTAAGAAGCCTAAAACATAGCTCCTAAATGGACACTTGAAAGAAGTGATGGACGAGTGATAAGGTCAGCTTACACATGTACTAAACTGAAAGAAGAGAGAAAGACAAGAAAGAATAATCCATCACCACTGTACACAATGATGAAAAAAATGGAAACAGCTAGGAAGTACAAAATAGGAATATATGACTCTTGAAAACAGAGATGAAGACTCACAGAAAGGAAGCAATAGCAATGTTTAAAATGCCTCCCTTCTCCCACACTTACCCGACTACCTCAATAGCATCATTAAGATAGGGATCAACTATCATCTCTTTCGAGACGTTCCAATCTCCATCCGCAGCGATGATGCCAATGTTCCACAGACCCAGTCTGTCCAAAGAATGTCGAAGCACCTTAGTAACAGATAACACCACTTAAAGTACAGCCTTCAGTAGTGAGGCAACATGAAAATTTAAGACTGAAAACAAGAACTCTGGAAGGAGTCAGTGGAAGCCTCTATTTTCAGGATGGAAAAGAAAAGCTCTCCCTTCTCAAACAAGAGCTATAGTGGCAACTAAGAAAAAGTTAATGGTAAGTATTTTTAAAACTGAGGGATTATCATTGACACTGAGATAGTCATTACACAAAAATGGGCTTCTCATCACTTGGATAATGTTTGACAACACGTGCATACTCCACTTGGACACTCTAAGAATACTGACTCCATTGCATGTATGTAATTTCACAAAAGTAATGGATTTATCATAAAGTCAGTCATGTTAAGCTGATCTAAAAATGACAGCTGGCTGAAATGTGGAAGTGGACATACTTCCCCAAGTGATCAGAAGGGCAAGTTAACCTGATCCCAAAAAAAAAGTATATTGAAAAAACAGGGATTGAAGTTTGAAAATAGAAAATATCTTCTATCCATGCAGCTCTTTACAAGAACAGAAATCTTTGCCAAACACCTGTCCTTGTCAAGTGAAGAGCACCTAAACATTCTTTTCACTGGCCATTTTACTGAACAAAAAAAATCCTTGATGCTTTAAGTGTTTAATATTTAAGTTTACCCACTACTTGGTTCTCATGTTTCACTAATTTTCAGGGAAAGTAACAAATAAAACTAGAATTGCATATTTAAAACAAAACTGAGGGCAACGAATTTTGAATTCAAACATGCCAGCAGAAAGGAATTTCTATTCTGTCTTTTCAGCTTCTCTTTACTATTTCACTGTTAAAGATGATAAACAGCTCACATTTGTCTGGGGAACTTCTTAGGTAAAATATACCCAATCGAAATATACTCAGTCATAATAGTTAAGAATGAACCATACTTATTGAGGGCTGGTATTATCTGAAAACTCAAATTTAAAAAAAATTAAATTTAAAAAAAAAAATTTAAAAATGTATTTTCAGCAGCTTGCACATACAGTTGCATCTGAAATGAAAACACATCAGTCCACAGTCTAAAACGCTTTTTTCAATCTTAAGATATAAAAGAATGATGCTCTGTGTGCTGTGTGTATGCATGCATGCGTGCATGCATAAGAAAGATTTTGCAACTTGATTCAAAGATCAGTAGGCATGAATCCTTAAATAATTTCTTGTAATAGCCCTCCAGCAATGTGAAGAGTAAGGAGCATTTCTATTTTTCATGTAGTCAAATAAGGACAGAAGTCAAAGTCTAAGTGTTGATGACAATCAAAGCCTAGATCTGAAACTAATTAAGACAAAAAACTTATTAAGAAGAAGAAAAGTAGCAAGGAAGTTCTGTTCAGCTGTTTGAAACCTTTGAAACACAAAGTCTACCAGAAGAAAAATTCATAATACTAGAAGGTCCTTGCAATTTAAAGCTTTCTAGCTACCTAGACATTCAGAAAAATTGCCTAACCACAGAGATAGTTCAAAAGAACAAAATGAAAGGTTGCAGAACTTCCATGCTGAAGGAGAAGTACCAAGGACACAGAACTGCGTACACCCAAAATGCACTCCACAGTGACATACGCAGAACAGTTCCCCCACACCCAGTATTCAGAGAAGTGAAAGAACAGGGTCTTCCTGAACAAGAACTTATGAGCATTAGAATCCCCATTTCTTTTTTCCTTTTTTTTCTACTTAGTAAGAAATGTAACTAGTGCCTTAGTGGATGAAGTATCTAAAGTAATGTCTTACAAGTAAAAATTTAGCCAGATAACTAAGAGCTTATCTATGATGTATTTAACAGGAATTACAGAAAATGTTTGGTGTGCAGCAGTACACTCCAGTAAATTGACCTCTTGTGAAATGACAGACTGTAAATAGAACTATCATGTTGATAAGAGAAGCGGTGCCAAGTGACACTGTAAGAGAATGAATGGTATAACAGGTGTTTAATAAAAAACCTGTTATCAGTTAACATACAGTAGAAGGAAGGCCAAAACTTTTCAGTAAATATTTGAGTGATTTTAAGGTCAAATTTTAAACTGAATATTCAGCTCTAGAAGCCAAAAGCTCAGTTCCAGTTCAACAGCATTCAAAAAGCTATAAAGTAGAATGTTGCACCTAGACTCAACAGTTTGTTCTCCATGTTCTTTCTCCCCACACAAGGAAGCCAAGACAGATGAGAAAACCTCCAGGTGACATGACATAGATTTGGGATTGTTCAGCCTGGAGAAGAGATGGTTTTGGGGTGACTTAATTGCTACTTTCCAGTACTTGAAGGAAGCCTACAAGAAAAGATGGAGAGTGACTTCTTACAAAAGCATGTAGTGATAGGACAAGGGCAATGGATGGGAATGCCCCATCCCTGGAAGTGTTCAAGGCCAGGCTGGATGAGGTTTAGAGCAACGTGGTCTACTGGAAGGTGTCCCTGCCCATGGCAGGGTAATTGGAACTAGATGATCTTTAAGGTCCCTTCCAACTCAAGCCATTCTATTTTTTAAGTCTCATTTGCTTCTAAGAAGAGGTAATGCCATCGTGCTTTAGCCTCAAAGCAACAAGGAAAGGAACAAAGCTTGTGCTTAAGATTTCACTGCAAGACAACGTAACAAACAGAAGAGAGTTGTCAAAGCAGGGTGGGGGGCTGCAGGGGCATTCAGCAGTGAGAAATATTAGCACTCTCTCAAGGTTGGTTATGTGAAATACTGTGTTCCCCCAGCTTTTTAGAACAAACGGTACTGAATTTTGCCAAGTTAAAAACACAGAGCCTTTACTGTGGTTTTATAGCAATTTTTAAGGGTACTATAATCACAGAACTTAGCTACAGAATTTTAAGCAATTCTAGATCTTGGAGTTCTAGCTACATCCAAGCTGGTATAAAGATGATACAAGTTTGTATGATAGTAGCATCAACTGAAGCTTCCATTAAAATTTAGAAGTCTTAACATTTAGCATACACTGACATGCTTAAAGTTCAAAACAGTTTCAGACACACAAAATAAACAATCTAGAAATCTGACCATGTTATATTTCCATGCATGCAACTACAAGAAACAAAATTCAGTACGTGATGTAGTTGCAGAATTAAGGTTCCTTTTCTAGGCAAATTCAGAAAAGCTAATTGTTTGCATATGGTAAGACAAGCATTTCACTTCACAAAAGTAAGAAAAGAATACATACCTTAATGTATTTGCTACTAAATGCCCTTTCATTCCATATCTATAAAAGAAAAGTAAAATCCATTTAGAAAAATCAGGGTACGTCAATGCAGAATTAAAGATTTTATTTATCTATATGTAAGATTACTGAATCCATTAATAACTCCACAGTTTCTGTGTGCTGGAGGAAAGTGCTGGTTGGTTTTGTTATCAGCTTTTCTGGGGAAAATTCTGTATGAAAGTTCATAATAGCCACTTGTTTATCTTTCTCCAAGGTCCCCTGATTGCCTTCTCGATGACAAGAATGCTAGAGCTGCTGGAGCTCTACAATGGCAGCAGTGTTACCTTGCCAATGGCTCTACAGTTTGCTGGGAATCATTGAGAAACCCACTGTGGCTTCAAGGTGTGGCCTAATGAATGGGCCCCTGTTGCAATACAGGGACATAGGAGAGCAAGAATAACTCACATATTGAAGAAATCCAGGAAGCTTACCATTCTTTCTAATTTACACAGGACTACATCCAAGCTTGAACACAAAAGAGATTCAGCATATTTTAAATAAACAAACACAAAATGAGCTAATTTCTAAATTTTCCATCTTTTATGGGAAGAGTGTTTAAGCTTAACACAGCTCAAGGTTCAAAAGCAGGAATACTGGTCTTTCTTTCTACCAAACCCCTTGGCATATAAAACACATAGGCAGAAACCTTGTTTCTTTCTCTTTTTTCTAACCACACCATGAACACTATGACTCACATTCACCACTAAAGATTTAGATTACCCAAGGATGTACAAGCACTTTCCTCCAGATGGGGTAAGTCAAATTGATTTTGATATTTCTATGTCTTTCTATAAATGTTAACATGTCTCTTCAGAAATGAGTCAATCAAAACATTACTTATTGAAAGGCTCATCTCATCAGAAAGCAAATAGTGATACAAAACATGTGCTTATAGCAAAAAGAGTGGTAAAGGCTAACCATGTATAATCATAATAGCACTAAAATTGTTTCGACAGTTTCTGAGCCTTTACAGACCTCTCACTGACTTCCTGCATTTCAGATTATACCCATAAAAAAATCAGACAATATGCAATGTCACCACATTGCCTGGAGGAGCAGGAAGTCCCTTTTATTAGAAGGAGAGAATTTAGGCCAGTCACTGTGAAGTAACAACACAGAAGTCAACATTACTCAAACACATGAAGTGCAGAACTTTACCATCTACTCCAAGAGCATAGGGCAGAGAAAAATGTAACAGCAATTGTTCTCCCTTGTCCCCACCAACTGAACTGCTGAAGTATCACTATGTTACCACATGCAAGAGTGACCCAAATGAAGTAAGTCAGCAACATCAAGGCGGATGCATTCCAGAGGAGATATACACGAGGTACACCTTCCCCACATTACAGCAGAAAGGTCAGACTTCTTCTGAGGGATGGGAACCACAGTTTTAGAAGCTTTGTTCTGGACTGCTGAAGTGATTTTCAGCTTTTCTGCAGTTAAACTTCTCACATCAAAACACTTAAAGGAGTCCAAAATAAGTGTCCAGTAAGCACAGGATTGATTTTAGAGGAATCCTAGACACACTTTCTTGGGCAAATAACGAAGGGTTTTTTCAGACTGTCTGCTTCTCTCTTTCATCTCGAAATTATGACATTTTTCCTCAGGCTACTTCCATATATTGCACTATAGCACAATACAGTAGTTGTACTGTAAAACATGCACCTTTACCTACTATGAATAATGCAAGTAAAAATGGAAAAAGTTGTAGAGGATTGCTCCTCTGCAAAATAACAACCATATTTTATGCTAAGTCATAAAATTACTTTCACAAACTGTGTTAACTGATGCTTTTTGTTATCTGGTAACTGCTGAAACACAAGCAGAACAAACAAGGGAGAAAAGGAAAATATTTTAGAACTCTCAAATTCTTAGGTAAGTTTGTTCTAGAGTTAGGCAGGTAGGAACCATTTGACACTGGCTCGGCTTTAACAGTCATCATTTCAGGAAGACTGTTAACTAACACAACTATTGCCTTTTCCCTGGCAACAGTACAAGCCAAAACCGAAATTATGAAAAGAAAAAAAAATTTTCTTTCCATCCTCCTCTTCTTCCTCTAGCCATCAATAAAGAGAGGCAAGACCAAGATCTTAGGAGTGAAGATAGATAAAATATACATAAAATATACAGGAGATTTTTCTGTACTGACCCCAACATAATCAATGTCCAAATCATGATACTGTTTTGCTCCTAATATCCAAGAAACAATATAGTAAGCAGTGATATCTGGATAGTCATAGGGCCAGTTTTCACCCTTCCCTATCCATCCTGGAAATGCCCAAGGTAATCCTGCAAAGAGAGAAGAAAAACAAATGAATAAGGTAAGTGGTTGGTTTACATTACTCAGTAAGGTTCAAGAGGAATCTGTAATTTGCTCTACCTAAAATGAAGGAGCAGATATGTACTTCAAACTTGCTTGGTTCCAGTGAAGACAATGAAACATAACTTACCTAACTGCAGAGTATGTTCTAATACAAATTATGATCAAGCAATTAATAGTTGCTTTTTTTTTCATGAGCTAGGAAGCATTCATTACTAGAGAACAACTGATTACATACAATTTGTCAACTTTATGGTATTAGCTCTAACATATTTAAAAATCCAAAGATTTTAGGATACAAATTTACAAAGCTAAAGACAAAGGATCAATACAGAACATGAAAAATTGTTAATCCCCTGAATATGAATTTCAGAAGACATGATGATCTGATCGTAACACAGGAAGGAAGATTAGGGTCATGAAAATATATTTCCAAGTCTCAGCTGTTCACTGGATCTTGTAGTAAATAAGAAAAACAAATTAATCTAACCAGATGCTGCTAAATTTCCAGCCTACTTATATAAGATACCATAGGCTAATTTAAAAGTAAACCCTCCTTCCTTTGTTGAGAGCTAGATCTGCAGGAAGAGCGATATTATTAATAATCACAATTAGTCATAAATAGTAGGCTTAACAGAACCTGACTGGCAAATCCTGCACCAAGCCTTCCTTTGTGGCTGGATATGGTAAAGCCCCCTGGAAGACGGGGCAATTAGACACCTTTAAACCAACAGATTTCTTACCTTGTTTCATGTGAAATACATTTTGTATTTCCAAAATACAAAAATACAACCTAGGGTTCCACATTTGTATTGTCACAGCACACACACAACTCACGATCAAAACAGGAAGACAGGAAACACCTCTTACAACTCAACTACACAAGTAGGACAAATCAGAAGACCAGACCCACTGATAGTAAAGAAGGGGTGGGTGATTGCTTTGTAATAAGAATATATAACCAAATGTAGTGTGTGTAAGATTTACATATTTATACTTGCAGTAACTTGACTCTATCCCTCCTTATTTTTTTATTCAGTTATTCAGAAATTTATCTCACATGATAAATCACTCAGGTTCATTGCTGTGATACACTGAAAGCATTAGAGTTACTTAATACAAGCAAATTATTAATATTTTTTATTCTATGTTTCTTCTTCAGGATGTTGTGCTACTGTAAGAAGGTAAAACATGGTAAGGATCAAGAAAGGCTTAACAAATATTAGAGATTTTACTTTGTCTACTGCAACATCAAAACATCTCCCCATTAAAATGTTAATTAAGGGTCAGATATGTAATTTAGTCAGGTAATAGAAAGGCATTTAAATCCAAAAGCTTAAAGTAATTTACCAATCAGTTTAATTTTGGGGTTCCTCTTTTTAGCTTCTTTCATCAGCCACCACTCATAGCCCCGGAAGTAGTTCTCATCATTTTCATAGTGCATATGGGAGGGTTCAGTACCATCTAGGAAGGAAAGAGACAGGTAGCTCACAATTATCCTCTGTGTCATAAGCTGTTACACATCATAAAGTTTGCTTTATTGCTCACTGCCATAGTATGTAAGCACATATCTCCAACATGGTTCATAAGTTCTTTGGTATGTATTTCAAAGCAAAAGGAATAGTGGGAGGTAAATGCAAGGTTTGCTACCCTTCGTCCTTAGCATAACTTTAATATTTTCATGTTGAAGGGTCTTTTCCTGCTTTTAACATCAGATGTGGTTAACTTTTAGGGATTTTCTATCTCTAGCTATGATAACACTAAATCTATATTCATTATTGTCTCATATCTTGATCTTAACAAACACTAGGAAAAGTTACAGCATTAAGATGGGGAGGAAAGAAAATAATTATACAAGCAAGTTACCTCTAAACCAAAAAACAAACAAAAGAAGGTTACAGTTTGTTTCTTTTGTGCAAGACGAGTCCAGGGAGAGAAAAGAAAGGAACTACAATGAATTTTTTCAATTACAGGAAAGAGGTTGGGGTTCTTTTTATTTTTACAGTAAAATACCTAGTTTATAACTTCCACGGTGTTCTGTGACTGTAGGAAGTTTTTGGAATTGAACACTATGTACTGAATTTCTTCAGGCAAAGGTAACAAACTAGAAAGGTGCAAAAGAGTCAGTGTTGCAGGGGAAATCATTACACACAAAAGTCAAGTTAAAACTTGTGTACATGACTGCAACAATTATGCAACTTACAATAAATTATATGCAGGGACCTCTTCTAATGAGACTTCGTTTTACATGAAGCCTGCTGAAACAGCACATTTCATCACAGAAAACATGATTGATTTTTTTACCTTACTAACACTTGGCTATATGTAAGTTTAAGTTGTCAGGGACACAGAACGATTAGATTCCAAATTTAGGCTTCACATAACATTTTAAACAAAATCCTGATCACGCCTCTGAGCCAGAAGAAGACCTGCAGTCTAGTGCATTGAGATAATGCATCTTATTGTTCTCCTTTTAAAAACTGGAAAGCCATCACACAAGTATGTGCATTCTCCTTAGCCAGCAGTAAGAGAGATTGAAGAGAAGGTCTGTGCATGCCTGAAGACAACTCCATTTTCCCCCAACCAGTACTTCATTACCAAGCTCTTAAACTCAGTATAACACTTTTCAGCATGTTAATTTTTGTGAAGTAAACCCAAGAATGAAAAACAATATCTAATGACACAAAACACAGACATTATGGAAAAAAGTGTATATATACAAATAAGTATATATTTTTATATATATAGGTATGTATACACAAACATACATATAAAAATATATATACATCTGTAACACCAAAAAACAGATTCTACACTTTCTGTTTATTAACTGTGTCTGGTTTGAAGTCTATTCCTGATATGGCCAGATTTACTTTGAGAAAAATACAAAAAGAAGAAAAAGAAGAAAAGAAAAAAGATACAATCTGTAGTCTCTGTTTCTCAGCTTTTGGTCACAACCAGTTACTAAATGATTCCTCCTGTATGTTAATGTAGTAGGTAGGCTAGGCAAATTACATTGACATTTTCATCTGCAACTCTTCCCAAGAAGTAAAAAAACACTGCCTACTGCCAGGCAATGCCACTCCAGTGAAATGTTGCAGCTAATTAAACCAAGGCAATGTAACTGCTTCTGATCAGATGCCTTTGCATTGCATGCTTTTAAGACATGAACTACTTAGTATTGCAAATCTAGTGTTTGAGAAATGCTCTGCAACTCAGAAACCTACTACAGGCGGGAAAAAAAGAACTCGTTTGCTCTAGAATGCAACCTATTAACAATATGATAGTGAGACCTGCTTCCACAATGTTGGTGTAAACCTCTCTCGTACAAGTTAGCAGGCATCGTGGCTTATTGCAACTCAGGTCAGCTACCTCCATGGCTCAGCTCCATGTGCAGCACATGTTATTTACAGCATCGCTGAAAGGAGAAGTTAAATGCTGCTCATGCAAAATCCATACCTGTTGACTGTGCATCACCTCCAATCTCTACCTTGAGAATATGCAAAGAAGCACCAAAATTTGGCTGGGGAAAAAAAGAGACAGAAAAACAAACAGAATCTTGCTGTTAACAAGAAGAATGACATAAGTAAGTGTACAATTTTGAGCATGCTGAAAATATAATATTTTTACTTTTTTAAACACCCATTACAGATGTAATGAGAGATTATATGAATTTCTGCTTTTCAAAAGAAAATCCAGCAGGATAAATAGCACACTGATCTTTAAACTGTTACATTGACTCTTGCACCATTAACAACTTCTCCACAACTGTGCATATTTTAAATAGGTTATGCTCAAGAAAATACTAAAGCACTATCAAAGCAGAACACAGAATATATGAGGAACACAGCAGTATTTTAATGTTATTAGAAGTCAAATTTGTTTTCTTTTAAAATCAAATTATTGAAGTCAGTATTTTTGTAAATAATTTATCCTTTGTCGTAAAGGGTTACACTGTTTATGTGAAAGAGCATACACACAGGTCAGAAATAATCTGGTAACTACAGGCAGACAGGCAAGAGAGGAAAAAACCCACCACAATGGAAAACAATTGACTACTCCACTATCCCCCTCCCCTGGCATCTGACTGGTGGTGCCAAATACAAAATTCAAGCTCATACAGGTGATTCAAACGTTAGTATATTCTTCCAGCCATTAGTAGTTTAAGGGTTGCTCGAGCCAGAAGTTACAATTAACCATTATTTTAGTAACCACTAATAAGCTGGCCTCCTCCATTGAATTAGTCAAGTATAATTTTGGTATCTAAAAAAATGTTTGAAGACATAAGAATGCAAATTGATTTTTAAAAAATGCTGCATCGATGACATGTCTTTTGGCTTACAAGTTTTGGGGGTTTGTTTGTTTCTAACAGCAAAGCAAATATTTTCAATCTACCATTTCTCTTTTTGACATTTTTTATTTTAAACTTTTACTTTAAACTTTTAAACCTCTAACACATTTGTTCTCCCACTCCCATCATGAAAGCTGACTGACACTAAAAGACAAGAAGAATGAGACAAGGTATACCACTCCCAGATATGACAGTTTAAGAGGTTTTGGTAAAAGAACACGTCAAAAATTCTTTGAAAATCATGATCTCTCAGCTAGATTTTCTTTTACCACATGCCTATTCATAACACTCATGTTAGTAACATACAGCTTTAGTCTCAAGAAAACCATCAGGTCTGATTCCCCAGGCACACATTATGCCTTACTCTATCCTTGAAAATTAATTCTTTAAACTGCATGGTAAATTATTCCCCTGCAGCCATCTGGATTGCATTACTTGAAAGTGACATGACATCCTCTTCCAGCAGAGTAATTTACAGTGCCAAAAGCAAAACAAGCTATTAATGTCCAGTGCAATAATCTTACCATATATTAAGTTGGGTAACTCCCAACTTGCTAACTAACACAGCTTACAAACCAATGACATTCCTACATCTTCTACAGTCACTGCAGTTGTACTTACGACTAGTTTGGAAAAGATATGCTGTTAAAAACCTGCAGTCTGCACAGTCATTTTTAGGCTATGTTAATCTATCTGTACTCCCAAAAAATCAAAACTGTCTCTAAGAAGCCCTTACTTCAATCACTATGAACAGCTAAAACCCCAGTTTTAGCCACAGAAACAACTTCTCATCTAGCCCACATGGATGATCAAATATATGGTAAAACACATTTTTGAAAACATATTTTCAATACATATTATGAAAACACAAAAGGAATTTTCATAACAATATGAAGAAACAGTCTGCTGAACAAAACCCTAGTTGTCAAAAACAACACCTAAAATTAAGGCTCTGATAAACAATCAACATTAAAGTAGACGCTTTACAAGAGAGGATTTTGTCTAGTTTCAAGCAGCATTGAATATACTATAGGAGCTCAACATTACACAGTCAGAAAGTCTGTATGAAATTAAACATTATTGTAGCAGTGAAACCAACTTTACCTTGAACAGGTAATCTAAAATCTGGGAGCGATAAGGTTCTTGGTAGTTCACCAGGAGTCTAGATGTGGCCTAAAATGGAAAGAAAACAGGAAAACATGAAAACACAACTTTCAAACATTTAACTACATCCCAGCTTTTCAGTCCAGGCCTTTCACAGACCTAATAAACCTACAAAAATAATTATAGCACCAGGACCTCAGCGAAGCCCCTACATGAACTCGTTTCTAAACTTTCAGCTGTGCATTTCTGGTTTCACAGGTTGCAACTGCCTTGTACTCCAGTTACCAGGGATTTACTGCAAACAGAGTCCAGAGAACAGGGAAACAAAGAGATCACACGGCTTCATGACAAGCAAAAGGCAGCTCCCTCCCAGCACCATTTCTCCCGGTCTACACAACTCTCCCTGCTTTGGCTCACCACATGCCAAAGGCAAGGGGAGCTCACGGGGCACACAGGAAGGAGGCCAAAGAAAGCATCTCAGCAGCTCGACGAGTGGGTAAAAGCTCCGGGAATCTCACAGCTCTGCTGCCTGGACCACAGGAAAGACGACGAGAGGCTGTGGCTAGTCCAGCATTTTAAAACGCAGGGGACTATTAAGGCCATCTACATAAAAACCCACCCTGGCTTAGCTCTGCTCCATGGCACCCAGGACACGGCTGGCCCTGGGCACCCTGAAAAGCCACTGCACAGGTGGCCGGCGGGCGGGCGCAAAGCGGAGCTCGGCTTCATCTCCCCCGGAGCCGGAGCACTGCCCGCACTGCTCCCCTCAGCGCCTCCAGGCTGCCCCTCCGGGGCCCGCTCACGTCGTGTGGGTGTCCCCACAGGGCTCCCCTCCGCGGCGCCCCTGGCCCAGGCCCCGCCGAAAACACCACGCGCTCCCACTAACGGGATGCCTAGCCCAGGTGTCCCTTTCCGCGCCGGGGCGGGTACCAGCACCGCAGCCCCGCACGAGCCGCTCACCCCGCCGCCGCTGACAGCCCCGATCCCGTCGAACTCCCTGCCCAGCCCGTCGGCATCGTCCAGCACGTAGGTGGCCGTCAAGAACGGAGCGGCACCGACCGTGGGGGGCCCTGGGCCGCAGCTGCAGCCGAGCAGGATCGTGCCCCAGAGCAGAGCCGCGCAGCCCATCCCCATCCTGATCCCGATCCCTATCCAGCTCCGCTGCAGCCGCGTCCCACGGCCGCCCCAGCCCCGCAGCACCTCCGCACTGCCCGGCAACGCGCGGCACGTGACCGCGCCGCCGCCAGCCGCGGGGCGGGGCAGGGCGGAGGCGCCCGCGCCGCCATCTTGCTCAAGGGAAAGGAGCGGGCAGGAAGGCTCCCAGCCTGTGCGGGCAGCCCCGCCCGGCTGAAGGCTGCCGCTGCCATTTTGAGAAAGGGCGAGGCAAGCTGCTGAGGCACGTGCCGCCATGTTGGAGTCGGGCGCTGAGCAGCTAGTGAAGCTATGGGGGGGCGGGCATCCTGGCTGTGGGAAGGCCGCATGGCTGTGAGGCTTGGCGGGGTTTCTGAGGGAGCGCGGTGGGAATGGTGTTCAGTGCAGTGTGAGCAGCCGCGCGCCGGGGCCGAGTCAAGCTGACCCCCTTTTTCGGGGCCTATGATTCTGCTTTTTAGGCACGGTACTTTTCCCGGGCGGGGAACGGCGTTTCCTAGCGCATGTGTCGTTCCCAGGCTCTCCCAGCACCTCGCAGCCAGTTGCGTCGTTTTGCGCCGCTGTCAGGCTGCCATCAAATCCCCTGAAGAGTCGGTACAGAGGGGCGCTTTGGAGGAGCACATTCGAGCGCGCCGTAAGAAGGACCTTTGATCGCCGCAGGGGCAGAGGCTGGGAGCGGCCCCGGGCCCCGCGCCAGGCCCTGGCCCGCACAGCTTGCCGGCAGCTCCCCGACCTTCCCGGGGAATCCCGGCTGGCCCCAGTCAGATCCGCAGCTGCGTCAGCAGGATCCCAGAGAGGCATGCTGGAAGTGGGGTTTAAATTATGATGGGCTGAAGGAGCCTGCTTATGCCTTCAGGGGTGCGCTGTAGGGCAGCCGCATCAAAACGTGAGCGGCCGAGGTGGTGCTGTGCCGCACGCCAAAAATTTCCGTGAGGGTTGCCAGGGTGTTCCCTCAGATTCCAGCTCATACAAGCATTCGGCTCGGAGGAAAAGTAATCAGGAGATCGGCTATCAGCTTGATTATCCTATAAAAATTCATAATGGGGAACTATCTTGTCTGTTGACCTCAGTATTTCACAGAGGAGATGCTCCTTGTGCCTAAAGGAGGAATGAGGCATTAGGAGATGCAGTGGCTGGTGTCCTGGATTGCATAAGAACTATGAAAAAGCCCAGGTTTTGCACGGTTCTATCCATAAAGAATGCTCTTATTCGAGCCTCTGCCACTCTTGTCATTGAGGGATCTAATGTCTCAGTGATGACGTTACCTGACGGACGTTTCCTGTTTATTTCTTTTTAAATAACAATACCAAGCACTCACAAAACATTTTGCACTTTATAGCAATATCAAGCATTAACTAATGAACCTGCTCACACCCAAATGAGCTGTATGATACCATTATTACATGCACAAGAACAGAGTGACTTCCTATGGGCTACTGTGAGTCAGTGCCAGAGGTAGCATTATGCTCATGGTCCTATTTCACATTCATTCCAACAGACTGTGCAGCTTTACATGCCTGGAAGATTTGCAAAACCATCATGAAGTGTTAATTGATTGATTTTGATAGTTTTGTTGATTAATGCATCAATTTATTCCATGTAAAAAGTTTCAGTCTCTTTTTCACTCATGAGATCCTAAAATTTTCAGTTTTCAAAACTCATATTTGCATCCTGTCGTGTGCTGAGTGCCCACCGTTTTCAGTTGGTACAGAATAACATTCTCAGAATCTGTTTTGGTGGAAGGAAAAGGATATTTTGGTGTGACTGTGAACTTTTATTCTGCATCAATAATCTTGGCCTTGTGTTAAACCTTTTTTTTTCTTTACACCTTTGCTCATGGATCCTTTGTAAACCGAAATTTAGCCAGTAAACTTACTGAGGACTTACTTATTGCTTCTTTTCTAGATGAGGTAGTTTTCCACTGTTAATGCTTTTCTGTTTCAGGCTTGGGTTTTTAAACACGGTATTTTATTTCTGTGGATTGGTTTCTCTGCAGAATATAATGTCTCCTAGAGAACAGGTGTAAAATATACTACACTCATATAATGAGGCAATATTTTCAATTAAACTTTTAAGAAGACTCTAAAAGTATTCCTGTATCTACTGAGGTTGCTTCCATTCTTTGTTCATCTTCTTTGTAATTGTCATCTTTTTTTCTCATGGATAAATTTAGATTAACAAGGATTGGGGAAAGAAAAAAAAAGGAAGCAAAACCAAGAGATGTGTGAACTTTGCCTGTTTATCAAAGAGCAGCTTCCTGTCTGTATCTGATCAAGCAGAAGCAGACACTTTTCTTAGAAGCAGGCACGGTTCACAGTGGCATAGCAGGAACCGCTGCACGGGGACACATGGCTGACAAGGTAAGTGCTCGGGATCCAAGGAGTCAGTACACAGCTACATCCTGGGACACCTTTCAACCTAGCTCTCCCTAGGGGATGCTCACATCATACAACTGAAAGAAGGGACACAAAAGGGGCTGGGAAAGATTGCTTTGGGAGAAGGATTATTTCAATCCCAGCACAACCAAAACATGAGACAAAGGCAAATAACATCAAAAGATTGAATTAGGAAAGACATGCCTAGGATTAGGAAAGGAAGCTTGATTCATTGTTTATTGTAATGGCATTGCTGTGATCAAAATACTGTTGATTACGAAAGCAGGGAAGAATGAAGAACTGTATTTGGGGGTGAGTTTTCAACATTCTGAGCTGTCCGATCGCTGCAAAAAGTGCCTCAGGCCTCACAGACGATTCCAGTAACTCTTCTATTAGTGTTCTTCAGTATTTTCAGACATGAACAAGATACCCAGTGCTATTTATATGAATATGCATAATGCTTAAAACTTAGCAGAAAAATAAGTTCTGGTAAAAGTAGCTTCTTAGAATGGTATCAGGCATATAAAAATATTTTGTACATCTTTCTGTATGCGTAAAGGAAAACATGATGCACATAATGATATGGCAAAATAATACTTGTTTGCATGGCCTGCATCCTAAAAAACATGTTGGGGTTTTTTTTCCCATTTGCTCACATTAACTAAATGTTTATGCTCACTGCAATAGTCCATAAAGTATATCTGCAAGTTAAAAAGGCTGAGCTTTTAGACCAGTTTGAGTCTTTACAGAATCTCATGGAGACATGGGTAAAATTTAATGTTGCGTGAGGGGAAATGCTGTTAATTTTAAGCAAAAAAGGCGATGTTACCGTAAGACATAGTTTCAGCTCTCCTAAACTGTGAAGTTTTTCAGAATTGAGATCTCGTTAGGTAAAAAAAATTAACTGTAGAACATCCCTTGTACTCAAGGAAATCAACTTGGCAATAGAACTTATTTTGAGAACACAAAACAATCTACTTTGTTGAAACTACTTAAAGAGAAAAAAGGAAAACCACCTGTCTTTCCATCTTGTAATTGATACACAGTATCACCAATACATCAGCTACTGCACTAGCTCACACAGCATTGTTCTTTTCTTTCCTTACAAAGTTGTTTACAGATAAGAGTATGGAATATCCTTTTGTATTTATGCTTATGAAAGTGTAACTTTACACTTTGTAACTTCCAAAATGTCATAGTGGAGAGACCATATAAACCTCTCTTTGAACCTGAAGAAGATGCTGTAGAAGTGCATTGATACAAACACAATATATAATGACTTTTCTCTAGAAACTCTCACAAGGTTCCTTTACAGGCTTGTTTGCATAAAGTAGTTGAAGTGTAACATTTGCTAGTCCATTTCTCTAAATTTTATGTCTTAGTGACTTCAGAATTCTTGTACAGGGCATTTTCTGTAGCAAAATGGCAGCGGCAGGAACTATGATAATAACTGAATAATGTGTCTAAAAGAAAAAGTTCCTGTTAAGAATTTTTATTTTCTTTATTTGAAACATCTGCTACCAAAAAAAGTCTATAAAGTAAGTCACAAGTATATGGAATTAGTCACAGGAGATTTGGACCATGAAAGTCAAACATTAGACTGTATTATTAAACCAAAATTTCTTGATAATTAAAAAAAAATCATTGGGGAAAATTATCAAATATTGTTTTTTAGGGTAGCTATAAGCCAGTACCATCCTCCTAGGCAAAACCAGCAGGAGCACTCAGTGGCAGAGAGAAAATGTGGGAGTGCTTCAGGTCAAGCATGCAGGTAAGAAAAATTATCTTGCATTTCAAAGTCCTAATTATCAGAAAAACAGCTAAGCAAGAAAGTGTAATACGGACTCTTTCCTCTGAAGTAAGGCCCCAAGCAATTTGAGTGAAATGAGTTGTAATCAGGGCAAAGTAGGGCTTTCTGCTTTAATATTTCTGTGCAAGAAACTGCAGCATGCATTGTGGTAAGCCTCATTTGCTCACTCTTTGACACATTTAAGTATAGGTCATCAATACATGCCAGAATGACACACTTCTCGTTATTACCTTCATTGAAAGCATGTCCTCATATAAGTACCATCAATGTGTCATCCAAGTTTGGACATGGATTACCCGGGGAATGCTACACATCCTCCAGGGCTGTGTTCATAGCAACTAACAAACATACTGGTTAAGAAGAAAAGAAAGCAGTGGGGTACAATCACCTGTGAATATGAAGGACAGAAAAATATGTTCTGAGGTGACAAATTTCATGTAGTCTCAACTCACTTCTTTGAATTTCATCTGTAGTGTCCCAGCCTGCCATTCAGATATTAGTTCCTTGAGGCCCATGGCAGAAGAGCAAAGCAAAGTCTTGCCCCAAAGAACATGTGGTTTATTCAGACAAGAGCAATATAAGAACAAGTGTTTTATCTTGTGATCAGTAAGATCAACAGAGCAAAACTCTTAGAAACAATGAGCTAAAATGAGAAAACTAAAAAAAACACGTGGTAGGAGGAAATTGGCATGTTGTTCTGTGAATAGATACAAAAGAAGCTCTTGTGAGTAACAGGAGAGGAGCTGGGAGCTTATAAGTATGGTGAGTCTGTAATACAAGAAGTTAACAAAAGAGAAAGAGTTTATGGGGGACGGAGAAGGAATTTCAGTTTCTCAGTCATAAGGCTAGCAAACACTGCCATTTGCTGCATTACACACATGGTTCTGAAAGGGCACGTTTCCCTCTTAGACATGAAGAGACCTGTCATAGGAAAAGAGATGCTAAAATGTGATTAGGAGAAAAGGTAGGTATTTTATCTCTGATTCATCTGGTCTGTCTGCATACATTTGATTTCTTTTTGGTGAGAAGTGGGTCACAAAACCCTGGGATCCAATTTCTAGAGCTAGATTTTTATTTTGTGATACTTATCTATACTGATAAGCTTACAATGCCCTATTTACTGTGTGGTTTTATGAAACCGAGCTGAAATGCAGACATCTTAGGTTTGTCTTAAATATAGACACTGCATTTTTTTTAAATTAGTCATCATCTTGATAAAGTTCCTCAATGGACCAAACTGGCAAGTCCTTCTCAAGAATTTTCCTTGGCTTTCAAGCTTGTGAATTAGTCTAGCTCTAGCTGATAAGTTAGGCAACTTGATCAAATAAGGCAGTGGCAGATAAAATTGAATATGTGCTTTCTGGCTAGTTTTGTCCTTGCTCCTGTTTTTATGAATAATCATGAAGGAGGCTTTTTAATGGACAAGAGGTCCATATAATAACCTCTCAGCACAGGCAATAAACCTGTTTGGGTTTTTCTGATAAACCCACAAACCCCTAAAAGGCTGAATTTTTCTTACCACATGGGAAAGTTTCTGCACACAAGTTGTCTTCCGTTAGAGTTCTTTCCCACATAGGGGCAGTTATAGACATGCTATCTTGCAACCTACTCATTCTTCAGCCTCTTCACCTCCTCTGCTGGCAGTCCAGGCTCAAAGCACAGATGAGTTATCACAGCAGTCTCTGAAACAGTATATTTGGCAGTATAACTGGACCACACCAATATTTTCCATTCTCATATTTCCCGATCGTAACACTTGGGTCTTTACAGAAGGGAACTGCTGAGTGTCAGAGCTGTGAAGCAATCAGTGAGCACCGGCTGGCTCACAACTACAGTTGCACACCCTTTCTTACTGAAAAGTCAGCTCTTCTGTGTGCTCCTGAGGCTCACACACACAACTCCTCCAGTCCCACTGCTTTAGGCAGGGCTGCCATTTTACTGATATTTTCGTGTTGAAGCTGTAGATAACCACAGTCCTGGAAGTGACTAAAAAAGTTTAATTGCTAATGGCTTCATAAGCTCATGCATTGCAGCTGCAGTTTTTAGAGGGAAGAAGTGTAAATGAAAAATTGTACTCACACGTTCAAAGGAACACCTAACAGATTGTCATGTGCTTGCAGAAACCAAATAGCCTGCCAGGTTTCACATGGGGGTTTCTGGTACATGCAGTAATTCTTGCTGGAACAGCACAGTTGATGGCAAGTTCTTGTGGGAACACATACAAAGGAGGAGAGAGGAAGCAGGGATGTGTGAGGATGTAAACAAGACAAGAGTGATTGGTATTGGGAAACATACAAGGCACACATTTTCCTCTTCTGAGCAGATCCTAACATCCAGCAGTACCTGAATCCCTGCATTTCTATCCTTGTCTCTCCATTGCCTTAGAGGGGAGGAGGTTATTTGGGAAAAGAAATCTGCCATATTCATATTCCCAAAACCATGCTTACCAGAATAATACAAAGTGTACATCTGTTATTTTATTTGTGGTCCAGGTTCTGATCTCCTTTAATGCTCCCACAAGAGAGACCCAGGATGGCAGCTATTAGGGTTCCTCTTCCTATGCATTCCTAACTCCAGGTGTGTTTACATCCTCCGATTTCCTGCAAACACAAAAAAAAAAAAAAAAAAAAAAAAAAAAAAAAAAAAAAAACCCCACACCAAGAATCCCATAAAAACAAACAGAAATGTTATAGCTGATATTTTCCTTCCTTTTTGGTAACAGAAGGCTGGAATCTTGTCAACCAGGTCCTGAAGAACTAACAGATGACAACCCATCAGACTACACAGGGGTTTTTATTGCACCCAGGCTGGAATTATCTCAAGGATACTACTGGAGTGGACAATGAACAACAGCACTGAATGTCATGATGATCACACCCTGGATAAGTATTTGTTTCCATTTGTGTACAGTATTGTGATGGTGATCAGTGTTCCCATCAACTGCATATCCCTGTATGCATCTTGCATTCAGGTGAGGAAAAAGAATGAGTTAGCAGTCTACATCTTTAGCCTGTCCCTGGCTGACCTTTTGTACTCTTTGATTCTGCCTTTGTGGATTGATTATGCCTGGCATGGAGATGACTGGAGGCTTTCTGCCTTGCTTTGTCGGATTTTTGCCTTCCTTATGTATATGAATTTCTACACCAGCACTGCATTCCTTGCTTGCATCTCTGTTGACAGGTACCTGGCATTAGTTCACCCCTTAAAGCTCCAGTACTTGCGCACAAGAAGATTTTCATTGATTGTCAGCATAATTGTTTGGCTTCTGGAAAGCATCTTTAATTCAGTCATATTGGTGCACAAAGAAGTATTCAATGATCCTTGCAATTTCACTAATCATACATTATGCTATGATAATTACCCCCTGGAAAGGTGGCAGGCAAACATAAATTTATTCCGGATATGCTCAGGATACTTGGTCCCTTTCATAATTATTGTGTTTTGCTACCATAAAATCTACCAAGTAGTAAGGTATAACCAAGCCACAGTAGATGAAGAAAAGAAAAAAGTGAGGAAACTTATTCTGAACATCACAGTTAGTTTCATTGTTTGCTTCACTCCTTATCATGTTGTGTTGCTTATTCGTAGCATCAAAGAACCTTCCACCTCTGACCCCCACCTTTTGTTGTTGATGTATAAGGTTTACAGAATCACACAGGCCTTAACAAGTTTGAATTGCATTGCTGATCCCATTCTGTACTGCTTTGTTAGTGAGACTGCACGAACAGAGATGGTGAATTTGCTTAGGTGTTGCTTGTGCCTACGAAAGCGTGAGGAAGACCACATGAAAGAACATGCTGTGTGCAGTTCTGCTACAAAAAGCACTGCTCTGATCACCTACAGAGCTTCCTGTGAAACACAGACTGTCAAAAATTCCTAAATGAGCTCATGCAAAGGATAATTGGATAACCTAAAAGGAAAAGAAAGAAAAATTCTTCTCCAGTCTGTACCTAGGAAATGCCCCAAAATCAGAGATATCAATCAAAGCAAAACCAGTAGCTGGAGCCACTAAGAACTTATCAATGGGGCATCAACGCATATCTTTAAATCAGGTATGGTATATAAATCAATGACAACAAAGAAACGTATGGTCAGGAAGGATGGCTGTGACATGCTGATGGAATTACTGAGAATCCTCCACAAACTGTCTCCTGTTGCAGCTTGCTAGCCAGCCTATTGCAATGTACGAAGCTGGAGGAAGGCTGAAGTCCTCTTTGTCCTGGTTGGCAAAAGAGTAGTCTGGTAAATTTCTCTATAATGTCATGGTGTAATTTATGCTGCTATGATGATTCTTGTGTTTCATTAAAGACTCAAATTCTTCTTCAGCATACACCTGAGATCAGCCACTTCTTAAAATTGTTTACCTCCTGTGTGTGGGTACTTACCTGTCCTTAAGCTTTTGTTTTCCTTGAAAAATATATGTTCCAATGTATAACTGTTTGTCATGCAATGTCATTACAATACCAGTATTGGGTTTCAGATAGTTGAAGAATCATTACTTCAAGTGCCTATAAAGAACCAAATTCTAGCTACCAGTGTTTTAACTTGGATGTAACTTTTCCTGATACATGCAGGGAAGGAAGAGAAGGATAGAAAGGTGAGGTTTCACATCTTCACAACATAAAGGGGGAAATCTGGAGTGTGATTCCATTTTCAGACTCAATAGAGCAGGGTTTGCATTCATTTACTTAACTGCCCATAGAGACCTCAGCTGGAGGTTCCAGGGCTCTCAGTCTGCCAGTTTTAAAAAAATTAAACAAGCCAGCCAGCAATAGTGACAAACCAGCAAACATTAATATACCAACAAAGAGTAAGAATGGAAGCAAAAGAACCCACATTTTGAAAGTGTTGATGTTAGCACAAATCAAAAGTTCAGCTGTTAATTCAGGGGCCTGTTCATGTGCAGGCATCAGGAACAGCTGCCTGGTTCCCTGTCCCATCCAGATACCTGACCCTCTGAAAAGAGTTAAAACATTATGGAAAGTCTCTTTTTTTCTCCTCTCACACCCTTTTTACTTTTGCTCAATTCCCAGGAAAAATATTTGTTTATGGTGGTTTTCCAATTTCATAGGGAAAGAATTTTTCTTTTCATAAAAATAAAATTGCCCTCTAGCAAAATTGATGGAAAGATTTTGACCAGCACTTTTCAGCACCCTTTTAGGTCTGACATTATGTAGGAGGATGTGCATAAAGAGGTCACAAGCAATATGATATTTCTTATGAGAATATCCCTTTGTGTGTAAATTAAAAATTTCTCCCTTGCAAAGAGAATTTCCACTGTGTTCATGAGTTGCTGTGTGTGTCTATACTTTCAGTTAATTTCACATTCTGAAATGGGAACTTGCCAGGCTGTGGAAGCTGGGCTTGTTCAGCCTGGACAAGAGAAGACTTTGGGGGGCCTAATGGCAGCTTTGCAATCCTGTAAAGAGGGCATTGAGGAGATGGAGCCAAGCTCTTCACAAGAGCTTGTAGCAAGAGTGGTATGGTTTAAGCCTGGCTGGAAATTAAGCATCACGCAGCCGCTCACTCAACCCTCTTCTGTCCCCCCTCAGACAGGTGGAATGGAGAGGAGAATCAAAGTAAAACTTGTAGATTAAGAACAGTTTAATAATCAAAAATAAATTTAAAATGTAGTAATAATGGTAAATTGTAATAATGATAATAATAGTAAGGGAAAAAGCAAGTGACACAGAACACAATTGCTCACCACCCACTGACTCCACTTCCAGGACGCAGATCAGCCACCTTTCTGGGTAACTTCCCCCAGGTTGTATACTGGGCATGACATCCTATTGTGTGAAATATCCCTTTGGCCAGTTCAGGTCACCTGTCCCAGCTATGCCCCCTCCCAGCTTCTTTTGCAAACCTCCTCACTGGCAGAGCATGAGACAAGAAAAAGGTCTTTTACTTAGGATAAACATCACTTAACAAAAACCAAAAGACGTCAGTGTGTTATCAACACTATTCTCGCTGTGAATTCAAAACACAACACTGTAACAGGTACTGAGAGGAAATTAACTCTACCTGAGCTGAAACCAGGACAAGGAAGGACAAGAAATCATGTGCATAACTTGAAGCAAGAAGGGTCAGCATTGATATAAGGAAGAGCTTCTGAGCTGTGAAGAACTGACAAGCCGTGAAGCAGATTGCACCAAGATGTTCTGTGTACTCCATCCTCAGTGGTTTTCACCCAACTCAACAAAGCTTGAGCAAGGTCTGGCCTTGTAGCTAACCTTCCCTCTAGCAGAAGGTTGGACTTGAGATTTCCTGAGGTCCCTTCAAACCACAAACCACAGGTCCTGTGATCCTGTGGGTAGTCACTATTCTGGCTGTTGCCCTCCTCTCCAGAAAATTACATTCCCTTCTCTTTTTTGTTTCCATTTGCTGGATTTTGTTTTGATGTGGATTTGTGTTTCTGGTTTGGGGGGTTTTTTTCTATAGTTCCTTCTTATATATTATGAAGAAAGAATTATGCAAGCAGTGGTGCAAGTTCCTTCACCATGATTTTTTCCAGTGCTGACCTGTGCATTTTGCAACAGAATGTGAAATTGCACAGTAGCATTGAAATAAAAGCAGAACCAAACTTCACTGTAACTTCATGGAAAAAAGAATTCAGTGGTTCATTTTTAAATCTTTCTCATGCTATAAAGGTTGGAAAGTTAATTCTATTTGAGCTTTTAATTTAAAGAATTTAAGAATTAATTTAAAGAATAATGAAAACTGAAGCTAAGCTACAAAACTAAGTCAAATTTAACCTCTGTGTCAGGGAGTAGTGAGAGCTGGCACCTCCCCAAGTGTCAGTGAGCCAGGAGCTGAGGGTGACAGCCAGACAGACTGGGCAGCATCATCACTGACAAGTTCCCGTCCCACAGCACCCCAGCAAGGCACAAGAGCAGGTCTGGCCAACTGTTCTGGGATCGCCAGACAAACCTGTAGTGATGAGGCAGGTCAGAGGTCAAGCTGGGAAGCCCAGTCAGGAAGACAAGGTTGGGATCAGCAAGGTACAAGGCTGGACATGGCAGCGCCATGTCAGCATTGGCCTGTGCACAGGTCGTTAATTCCTAAGGTAGTAGAAGAGACCACAGACTCTCTTGGTAAAGTGACCCTGGGCCTCTGCAAAAAGCTTAATTTCCACAAAATTTGGCCCTGAGATTTTGCATTCTTTAATATTCCACCAATGCTCATGAAAGCCATAGCTTGGACCAGCTTACATGGGTATCTGCGGATGTTTTTCATGGCAACATTTCCTATGGTACCTCCCTGCATTGCTGAAGATTCACTTCAAGATAAAGAAAAACCATGACAGTGGCTGGCCCATAGGCTGGTCTTCTTGAAAAAGCTCAGGTAAGTCCAGGGTCCTATCCCTTTATGGTAATAAAATGTAAGTACCTAATTCCTTAGATTGTTCAAAAATGCTCTGTCTCTGTGTTCAAATCACAGTCCTCTGGAGAAATGAGGAGACTTCTAGATGGAAGGACTCTAGTGAACTGTACTTCAATCATTTGTGTACTTCCCTCATTATTCTTACATAGATAAAAATTTACAGTTCTTTTCATTCTCAAAATTGCTTTATCCCAGCTGGACCAAATCTACTGTATGGTGGGCATCTTTGTTCTTTTTAAAATGGCAGTATTACAGGAGAGGCACAAAGGCATAGGACATGGAAAATGTCATCCAGATTTCAATCCATGCTATGTATTAGTGTTATTGAACATTCCACTTAGAATTCCTGATGGCTCTGCAGACAAAAAACAAATCCACAGAAAGTCTTCCCAAAACAATGACATTCCTTGCACAAATGAATTTATGAAATTCACGTCTATTTAATGGCAAGAAGAAAGACATGCTTTGAAATTCTGTTTTCCTCATAGACAATGCCTACAGACATTAGCGTATGGTCTCAGTGAGTCACCATAGTTCCTATCTCACTTCAAATCAATATAATAAGAATATGGATAATTAAATGGTCTGTGATGATAATCTAATTAATATCCGCAGGATATGAAATGTCAGTGCCAAAGAATATTGCTGTCAGCTTAATAGCAGCAGGGGTGAATTCGTCTGTCAATAATTCTCTTAAAACACAATCTGTCTGGCAAAAGTCCAAAAAATATATAGCTCAGCTTCAGAAGTTGAGGATTTTCAGTGAACCTAGCTGGTGGAATTCCAGACACCATTTAATCTGTTTTTTTTCAGAATCTTAGAATTGTTAAGGTTGGAGAAGAGCATTAAAATCATCTAATCCAGCTATCATCCACAACCTGCATCATTGCAGATCATTATTCTGTTCTGATGTAGCTATACATAAGCTTCACTTTTTTAATGTCAGTGCAGCCAGTCCTGACTCACAAGATTGTAGGCTAACAGAGACACCTACCTAGCCTGTAGGTTGGGTTTTTTTGAGTTTCTAACACATCTAACTTCAGAACCACTGGAAAAGATTGAGTATGGATTTGAGTTATAAAGCCAATAATTTCCACTTCCTGTTTCCATTCACAGAGAATGATGTCACTCTAGATTAAATGCCAGCAGAGAAGGGAGCAGTGGGCCATTGTTTAGTCATGTGCCAGTTTCCATACTAACTACCAGTTTCATCAGTGTCATCATCAAGGCTAGTTCTCTGTTTTCTAAAGTGGTAAAGAACCCTGCTATTCATTTGGTCCTACCTCCACACAGCAGAGGTAGTATGAGAGTGCTTGGGACCAATAGGACCACAGCGGCAGAAAATCAGCTTGCCCAGAACAAGGCTGCAGGGAAGGAAAGCGAAGCATGGCCTTGAGCTCAGCTGGAGCAGGGGCAGCTGCTGCACCCACGGGCCACTGCTGCCAGCTTCCAGGGCTCTCCTTCTGCCTCAGACAGCAGGTCCTGGTGGTCCCCAAGCCCTGCATGATGGCAGCTTGCCCCTGCCCAAGGCCACCATCTCCTCTGCACCTGCAGGGTCCCCAGTGGGGCTGATCCAAGGCAGCATCTGATAAGTGATGCTCTAGCACTGATAAGGGGAAAGAGAAAAACACATTGTGCATCTGTTTCTCGTAAAGGTTTTTCTTTTATTGCTGCACAACAGTGGCTGTGTTACTAACAAATTGCCAGCCTAAGCTGACGCAGGGAAGTTTTGGCTGTTCAGCTATGAATTAAAAGTAACCAAGCTATTTCACGTAAGTCCTTTAATATTCTAGAAAGGCCTAAAGTATGTTCTGGACTGGGACTTCAGAAAAGAGAAACACAAACCAAAACAAACAAAAAAACCCCCCACAAAATAACCCACAACAACAAAAATTAAACAGAAAACATTAAAGGAAAGACTGTGTCACATGATATGCAAAATGCTTGATCCAGGTGAATTACAAAGACACTGCACAAGACAGTCAGATTCTCATCTCTGCCAACCCAGAGGCACTGTCAGCAGTGTATCACCTACAGCCTGTATCCAGCCTCTGTACAGCAGTGTGTCCCATAGCATCTCTCACTGAATATGAGAGTGCACACGTCGTATTTCTAATGTGGCATGGGAATGTTAAAACAGTAGGAGAGGCAAAAAAAAGTGGGAAAATAGGTCAATCCCTTTTTTCTTCTTTTTCAGCATTAACTTTGAATATTTTGGTGATGGGAGCACAGACTCACAGCTTCTTTAAATTGAGTGTGAGAGAAATTGAAAAAAAAAAAAGATGATGTCTCAAGAGCAGAGGTAGCTGTTTCTTTAAATTTAGTATTTTGAGAAATGTTATTGCTATAGCAACTGCTAAAGGTTCAATACAGGGATAAAAGATTCTTTTCTTTTCCTTTGTTTTGTTTTCTTGGTAAAGTCAAGATCTGTTGCTGGATGAAAAATGGAGCTGGTGACAGATTGGGTAAAAGCACACCCAGATACTGTGTCCAATCACATATAACTTTCATGAGGTTGCCAGTGGATGAAAGGCCGGACATGACCCGGCCACGTGTGCCGACAGCCCAGAAAGCCAATCCTATCCTGCATCCAAAGCAGCGTGGACAGCAGGGCAAGGGAGGAGATTCTGCCCCTCTACTCTGCTCTGATGAGACCCCACCCCCAGTGCTGCATCCAGCTATGGGGTCCCCAACACAGGAAGGACATGGACCTGTTGAAGAGGGTCCAGAGGGAGGTCTCCAAGATGATGAGAGGGATGGAACAGTTCTCCTGTGAGGAAAGACAGAGAGAACTGGGTTTGCTCAGCCTGGAGAAGAGAAGACTTCAGGGTGACATAATTGCCTCTTTCCAGTACCTGAAGGGAGCCTGTGAGAAAGATGGAGACAGACTTTCTCCAAGGACATGTCAAAATAGGACAAGGCGGAAAGGCTTCAAACTGAGAAAAAGGAGAGAAAGTAAGTTTAGATTGAATATTGGGAAGAAACTCTTTACTGTGAGGGTGGTGAAGCACTGACACATGTTGCCCAAAGACGTGGTGGATGCCCCATCCCTGGAGATGTTCAAGGCCGGGTTGGATGGGGCTTGGAGCAACCTGGTCTAGTGGAAGATGTCTCTCCCCATGGCAGGGGAGTTGGAACCAGGTGATCTTTGAGGTCTTCCAGCCCAGGACATTCTATGATTCTATGATGATTCTTCAGATCATTTAGATATGGCATGTTGCCTTTCAAACAACTTACTGAAGTTAACATAAACAATGACTTGCACAAGCTTTTCCCAAGAGATGGTCCTGATATCCCTAAATTTCTTCTATATTCCATACCAGCTGCAGCTGTATTTTGATTTCTCATAGAGTCTTGTCCTTACCTGTCATTTTTCCCTGTTTAAAAAGCTTCCATCCTTTTAACAACAGGGAAGCAAAGTAAAGGCTGTTTTTCTGACCTCACATGAAGAACTACACCCAGGAGAGTCTTGTTTCAAATTTCTAGCATTTTAGCACCGAGGTTTTTGCATCTCAATCCTAGTCATATCTCAGGGATATATTGAGCTATTGGAAAAATTGTCACCTCAGTTTCCTTCATCTGATAGCTGGTACCTCACCAGATGTCCTAACATGAACTAAATCCAGAAAGCTACAGTCTAAAGGAGTGATCCATACACTGTGTTCTGGTTCACATACTTAATTATATGTGTGAGGAAACACTGTGAGGAAAATGCTGTTGATCCTGTAAATCAGGAATTCTTTAGACTCACATCCTTAGGCTCACATCCTTAAATGAAATGAACTGGTGAGACTGAGGTGAGCATCCTAATTTGAGGCACCAGGTCTCCTGTGTCTAAACAAGTGGTCTCGTTTATGGCAATTCATCTTAGTTACCATATCACCACAGGTGACCCAAGGACTCTTAAACAAAAACGAAGGTAAAAAGCACTAATTCTTAGAGGGCAAAAGGAACTCTTAACTCTGCCAAATATCTATGAAGCAATTCCTGAGATTCATTGTATTCTCAGAATGAGAGTAGAAACACATAGCTTCATTATCTTTACTTATCCTCATGCAGTGCAACCCAATAAATAATCCACAGTAAACCAAGGTTTCTGCTCCTTCTCAGAATGTGTTGCAGCAGAAAAAAAAAACCAAAAAAACCCCAGAAAAAGTCAAACTATCGAGGACTGTTGATGTATTCATGGTAACCCCATGCAAACAGAAGTGAGCTCTCCTTCCTGGCATGCAGAGAACAAGCACATGTCACTGTCTGGCAGCTCAGTGTATGTGAACTTAATATAGGTTCTGTGGAGCACAACCAACCTAGGAAACACTTCATACTGAGATGATGTACAGGGAAACAATGCTGCAGTCACATTTGTTACAGAGTTTGTGCCAGAAATGTGTGAAATACAGGATGTCATTTCTTGGACACCTGTTTTGATGTTATCAGTGCCAGTCTTCCTTCCCCATCTCATGGCTGTTGGTTCACAATGCAGTGTCTCAATCCAGTTCATATATCACTCAGACCTCATAAAGTAACAGGAGGAGTAAGATACTACGGTGTATTGTGAAGTGTACTGTGTATTGCCTGTGACTCCACATATAACTTTGCATTGAATTTTGAAGCTGTGTGAAAATTCCCCATGTTCTGTTTGAGTAGCACATTTCATCGTGAAGTCTAGTGTTCACACTTAGAGGATGATTTGCTTCTGTGGAAAGCAGGAAATCAATTTAGGCAGTAGCATTTAGCAGTTTAAAATTAGATCTGTTTGGAGAGGAAAAAAATAACTCCTGAAGGATTTTTGATCCCAAGTACACCGCTAGTAGATTCAAAATTTGATTTTTGATAAGCCTGACATACACGGTTTCAAAAAGATCTAGAAATATTCATCAGCCATAAGCACCATAACTCTAGCTCTACCAAGGCAAGTCAAGAAAAATAACTTTATCTGTGAAAAAAACCCTCTGATTCTTCCTGTCTCACTGTTGTTTATACTCTTGGTTTCAGAATTCTTTCATGTGGTTATCTGAAAGTCACAACTTTGTTTGTGGAGGTTCATGTGTATTTTCCCTTACTTTTTCTTGTGTTTTATGTGCATAACTGCACAGTTTTTACAATGTTAATTTTAAAAGACTAAATGTAGGACAGGAAAAAAAAGAATCTAAAATATAGTACATTTAACTGTAATTTTTTTTTACATTAAATCTTAACAGTGGTTTGCTATGCATTTTTTTAAACCTTAATAGTCAGTTTATTCCTTCACTGTGACAGGAAGCAACTTATATATGGTGTGTCACGATGGAAATAATAGAAAAGTGGAAACTTCAATAATTATTTGGTAGCTGTGAGGAGGTTTGCAGATTCCAAATGCCTGTTCAACCACTCAGATCAAGCAAAACGAACCTGCAAAATGGATTTAGCTGGAAGCCTTTTCAGAAACTTGCTAACGTGGTACATAGAGGTTTGTCTTGTCTTTATTGAGCATTCACTTCAATTCATTACAGACATACTACAAGGGAAAACACTTCTGGATACTTCTTTGGGTTTTAGCCATTTATACAGTTTGTTTATTTTTAGAAATTCATTCAGACAAACCAGGATCAAGAACTCGAGACCTTTTGAAGCACTCTCTGTGCAGGAAGCGTAAGACACTGAATGCAAACATTAAATCTGGCTCTTCACTCTAGGTTCCTGTGAATACATTCTGAAGTCATTAAAGTAAGCACCTTAATGATTGCAGTGCAAGGTGGTAGGAACACCTGTGCTTGGATACACATTATTTTATGGAAAATGCCTGTGTTCCTGTCACTTCAGCAAATACATTTTTCCTTAAATTATTAGGGTTTTTTCTTGCAAAATATTATGTAGCATTTTCACTGAAACTTAAATGGAGTGGAATATTCTTATTATCTCAGTTGTATTTACAAAAGATTTGTGTAAAATGAGTGAGCTGAGAGACTATCCTCACTAGGTGGCGATTTTGGTCTGTTTAGGCAGGCTTTATGGAAAAGCATAAAACCCCCTCTAGTTTAAAGCTGTGTTTCTTAAACAGAAAGGAGGGAAGTTTGGGAACAGAGCTGGCCACTGTTCCCTGAATTTCCATGAGGCTGGAGTGAGCCACCAGGGTCCTTTCAGCCTCTGCCTTGAGCTCCAGCAGGCTGTCAGGCTGTCAATCATCAGACCCAGGAGCAAAAACCAAAAGGTCCAACAGTGAGCCTTGAGAGCTATCTACAGTAATACACCATCAACTCTCATTTTGCTGATTCATTAATGTGTATTTAAACATTACATTTAACAAAGAAAAATGTTCAGTGTTATGCTGTGCAAGTCCATCCAATATGAAGCCTTAGATTTCTCTTCTTCCTTTCTCTTCTGCCTCCATTTCACTAGTCCTTATGTTCTTTTCCTTCTTTTTTCTTTTTCCAGAGTTCGTTCCTCTACATTGCTCCATCTTGGTCCATTATATGTCCTGAGGAATATTTGTAAAAAAATCTCTGCTCAACTCCTCACATCTTTATTACTAACATAAGCAGCCCTGAGCCAAGGCACAGTATATGGAACTGTCATGTTTTTGGGGAGGGAAAAAAAAAGCTCACTAGGTGTCAGTACTTTGGCTGGGTCAGAGAGGACATATTTACCACAATGGCAGCCACAAGCAGGATTCAGGAGAATTTTCTCAGAGCTCAAATGAACTCCAGGGCCAACCACCATGAAGTCTGTCATATGAATGTGATGGCAAAATAAACTGATGTCATACAACCCAGGTTCCTTGTTCCTGCAATCTTCTCTGCTTTTCCCCTTTATTTGTTTTTCCTTTTATTTGGGCTACTTTTTCCCTGTTAGTTACTTTTCTGAAGAGCTCTTTAACATGCAACTGAAGTCACTTAGAAAGTGCAGTTTTAAATCAAAAGTCGTTTACTAGAATAAATATCATGTCTTTACCTTACCTTAGAATACTATGAGCATGATCTAAATTCATGTCGAATTTCAATTAGAAATTACTAAAGCCAGATAAATCAGCTTGATCAGAGAAGAAGAAGAAGAATCTTGCTGATCTCTTTTATCATATTAATAATTATATGTGAATAAACACAAAATAACTGGAGAGTGCTATGTTGGGCAGGAATAACAACTACTGATTTAAACAAGACACTTTTTCCTCTTGCAATGAAAGGTAGGGGAAAGAAGAAAATAATTGCCAGAGAATAAGATCAGTTTTTGTTTGTTAAGATTTAAAAAAAAGTTTGTCTTACATCATCTACTGAGTGTAATTTTTTTGGGGCCGAGAGTCTTCCACTAGTCCTGTATACTCAGCAAAGATTGACATACAGTTCACTGTTTTTAACTATTTTTAGGAATTCCATCACTGCAGTGAAATGTTAAGTTAAAGGAAATTAAATAAAAGCTAGGGTACCAAATGGAACCATGGCGTAGAAATTCAGCCATGAATCATGCACATAAGCTAAATTCTCTGGTAAAAAACCCCAAATAATTCATTCAAAATCTAATTAAGGAGTCAATAACACTTTTCTAACATGTAAGTATGAAACCTACAGCTAGATTCTTAAAAATAAAAGTATATATTCACATGACTTCATCATCTACTGCAGAATTGTTCCCTGCTGTCTTTTCATTACTCTAATTTCAAAAGTCCCATGTAAAGCAAATTCTATCATTAAGTTGCCTAATCTGCAATCAGCTTTCATTGTTGAGAAATTTTCTCCATATTCTCAGATATGAGTAGCAATGAGAAAAGTATTAAATGTATTTATTTGCTTTGAAATATTTTTAAAGATGTGTAAGCATTGCAAGGAAGTGCTCAAATAAATATATGAGCTATACCCATTTAAAAGGTCTCTGAGCTATTGACTGTGGAGCTTGATACAAGATACACAAAAAGCCTTTCCATTCTTCCCTTTTGCAACCTAGGAACAGTTGTTATGTGCAGAGCTGAATGCAGGGAGGATGCCTGCTCTCACCTCAATCAGTATTGAGTCTGTTGTGGTCTGTAGCTGTCAACAATGCTAACAATGCTTATCAACAACAAAAGCAGAACTAATCAATAATGTGTCAGGAGGACCAGTGGTATGTTCAGATGCTGGGAATATAAATCCTTGTCAAGAAAACCTGATTTCAGCTTCAGGCTCTGTAACTTCAAGAGTCTTTGAAGTGTTGGCAGGCTTAATTTCTAATCTCAGACCATATTTTGGTAATGTTCTCAGTAGCTCCCACCAACATTATTATTAGTATTATTAGTATTAGTAATTATTAATAATATTATTAATAATAATTATAATAATAATAATTTCCCACTAATGCAGTCTTTTTTCAAGAATAAGTGGTTGTGTAATTTAGCAAAAGAAAAACACATCCCAATAATTTTCACTCTATGCCAATCGAGACAGAAGAAAATACATGCCCGAAAGTTTTATCAATAAGGAAGGTATCTGAGATATTTGGTTCTGTGGGAACATGATCATATGAAACAGACACTAAAGGAACACAGAGCCCTAATCCTGTGCCGAGTGTCTGCTTGGCCAGAGGCACGATGCCCACGCTCTCCCTCCCCTGCCCCGCTGCCATCCCAGGATGTTGTTTTGCTCTTTCCTTGTGTTGGGCACCACTTCTCCTTGAGGGCGCAATGCATACAGTCAGCAGGGGAGCAACATCTGTGCAGATATACACATGCACTCACAGGCATCTAAGTCTGCTGGAAAATGGCTTTGCAGAGAATCACTGTAGCCAAGAAAATACCCTTCCCTCAATTATGGGTGCTGTGATCCTGTATCACATAACCACCCCTACCTAGCCAGTATTATGTCATCTTAAACATACATCACCAGCACAGTCTCTATTTCCTATTGAATATAAAAGCAGAGATTTTGATGACTGTTACTTTCCAAATACACTTCTTTTTTTCTATATTCACTACTAGCAAACTGCTACTACTGATAGTATTTGCCTTACTAGTGACTGTGCCAGACAGTGAGAAAAGGCTGTGGCTGAGCTGGTCAGCCACTGCACCTGGATATAAACCTCCCACAGCAAAGATATGAATAAGATCAGAGTCTGAATACAGTGCAGCTCAGAGACTGAATACAGTGCAGCGAGTAGTCCATTTACATACGTGTTATATATGTGATGCACATATCAAGTATTATAAAAAACTGATGCCAAGCAGACAATACAGAGCTCTAAAAATAACTTCTTTGTCCTGAGATAATTGTATTTCTTCCTTGCTGTTAGCCATTTGTGGAAAAGTATTAAATTTCATGTGAGGGGCTAAACCACAGAGATTCTTATAAAGAGGATATTAAAGAAGTCATCCTCTCAGCACAGAATGGAAGAACCCTTTTGTCTTCAACGTGGCTCTCACTTTTCTATCTGTGGCACTTGAGAATTCACATAAAAGTTGCAGCAATTAGAAATTATGTGTACATGCTGACCTTTACCTGCATAACATGCACCATTTCAATTCAAGGAAATTAGTTCAGCTAAGTGTAAAAATAAAATTCTTTTTCCCTTGGGTATGGCAAGAGTGCTTGCCTTGAAGGGGTTAATCTATCTGTGATAACACTCCTTTCAAAGCAGTGTAGGAATATACTTTCTTTAAAAAACCCCAAAACACAGCAAATTCTTATTCTGAAAAGACCTTAATTCCCTTGGTAATAGCTGTATCTTGTGAAAAAAATAGCAGGGTGCCCAATCAAGTAAGATATTATTGGATGAGAAGAAATCAATATTTTGCTAGAAGCACTAGGCCTACTATGATGAACCTTGCAGACATGTGTCTTTCTGTTTACAGGTACATCATTACATTTCCTAAAATAAGCAAGGCTGCTAGACAGCTGATTTCTTCTTCTCGGGGCAATGGGGATTCTAATATAGGCTTAAAGAAAGAAGGTACAGAATGGGAAATGTTGCTATAAAAATCCTCCTAAAGGAGAGGGCAGAAGGTACAAAATGAGACTATACAACCAATGTGCTTCTGCTTCCAGAGCTTCTCTTGAACCTACTTTTGGCAGTGTGCAGTTATTAACTATCACCTGGTTTACAAAGCTGTCTTTCATTACGATCTGAGTGGTTGGAAGAATCTGAGACTCCACCTAAAGTGCAGTTGCCAAGATTATCAGAGATCCTCAAAATCCTGTTAGGTCATTAATTGTGGCTTATCCAGAAGCTTTGAAGAGCAGGTTCCAAGAGAACATGGTGCTGATGAGAAGGGAGGCTTCTGAGCTCTCAGCAGACACTTGAGCCCTGGCAGAAGCAGTCTCTTGCTGAGGAGAGCACAAATGTGAGTTGTCCCTGTGCACCGTAGGGAGAGAGCTGTCGAGCACGCACTACCCCGTGCCAGACATATCTCTTAGATCATCGTGCTCTACCACTGGACCCCAATACAGGCTTCTGTGGACATCCTTTGTGCACAGTTATCTTTTTGGCATATTTCAAATTTATTTCTCTCTTCCCTTCAGCTGTCTCTTTACAGATAGATATGATGGTGAAGAAATAACCTCACAGGGTTCCAGAAGCTATCAAAATGACCATTCACATATTTGTACTGCCAACCCCCACTATTAGTTAAAATATACTTGATGAATTCTGGTAGTTCCTACCTGCAGATCAAAGAAAAGCAAAAAATTTACTCCTTAGTGGAAGGACTCAATCAAGTGGGCTTACTGGATGCTTACTCCATTACCCAGAACTGAATTTAGCCTGAAACCACCTGTAGAGGGTACATTGGAAATACTCCCTTCTCAAATTCAGACTTAGTGTAATTTGTGAATTGAACAGAAATCAAGTTAGAGAAGTGAATTATAGCTGTGGTGAGGTATATTGCTTATTTCTCCTTCGCGTCATCTTGTCTCACCTTGTAAATGGTTTTTTCATGGGCCGCCTTTCTTCCCGAAATCAGTATCAGTGTACAAAACGCATAAGCTAGCTCCCATCAGATTGTGACGAAAGGTTTCTGGGGAGTTTGGTGAGCTCTGGGCTATGCCCTTTTTCATCAAATGTGTACCACTTGTGATGTTAGTAATGGCAAGTTCAAATTTTAAATAGAAAGTGGTATTTAATCAGTGTGATTCACTTTTCCAAAACAGGGTCATTGCTAAACATTTCATTTGGTTAGGCTGCTTTTTTAGAATGTCACAAGTATCAATATATTGTTTGAAAACACTATATTGCAGGTCAAACTACGGTCTCTAAGATTACAAAGAACTGCCTTCTTCAATCAAATTCTGGCATTCCTGAACTTATCACCATTTCAGGAGATGATGTGGTACAGTACATTCTGCTGTCAATATACTTGTCACCTCACTGTCACTGACTAGTAACTGTGGGCATCTGGGAAGGCCTGTCAGTCAATCTAGAATACACTCAGACACCATCAGCAGTCATACCTGAACACATTATGTGGTTTCTCACTCTGGCATTCTGTTCTGAAAGCAAAATACTGCCCTTGGCTATTCCTGTGTAGCTGCTGAGCCAGTGCTCGTGCTGGGATAAGCAGCGCTGCTGGCACGCCTGCCTCCTCAGAGGAGTTATTTTGGTATCTGCTGGTGATTGCTCCAAGTGCACATTGCAGGCTGTTCCTACTGGCAAGAAATTAGGCCCAGTGCTCTGTCCCAGTGTAAACCAGTGTGTGAGACATGAACCACACCCAGATCCATCTGCTCGGATCCATCTGCCACCATGCTCTATGCTTTCCATAGGACATTGCTTCAGAATTATGAATCATCCTCTCTAGGCTCTTGATATCCTACTGTAACAGATGGGCATAACATATATTCCATAATTACCATTCTGGATATAGCTGCCCTTTGTTATGTTAATGAGTTAAAAAGAGCCAGCTAACTGGCATTACTAAATTACTGACCTCTCAGGTAAAAAAGGTTGAAGTCCAAGTCTGCATTAGTAAACCCAGAGAAGGCACACCTGTGAAATAATGCATCTCCTCTTGGTTTGACTGGAAATCTATACATGAAATACAATCCAAATCTTTGTTAATACCATTAACTATGGCAGAGTAATTCCTAGAAAGAACAAGAGCAGCACTAAAGCTAAATAAACGTAATGTTCAACACGTGACATTTTGGCAATATATCAGTGAAGAGAAATAGAAATTTATTAGTACTGAAACACAGATGAGCCCACAATAGGAGAGAAGCATCTCTCTGCTGGTTGTTTTGTATGATAAAATCTTATGTGCATGCCAATTTTTAAAAGATGTGAATTCCTTTCTGCGGCACAGTCTAAATTTCACAAAATAGGATTCAGGGACTAGAAAAACATATTGCATGTCACAAGGATTCAAGATATTTGATTACCCAAGAAGAAAGCTGAGGAGTAATTTGATCACTTTCTTACATGTTTAGACATTGAAAAGGTGTGTGTGAGAGGAGGAACTTATCTACCTGGCTGCGCAGAAAGGATCACAGCCCAAGTGGCTTAGACGGTGCAGTTTGACATATGGAAAGCGCCATTTCCTTATGACAGTGACATTTAAACATCACTAAGTTCCCAAGGCAGCAGCACTGTCACTTGAAGTCTCTAAAATAAGGCAAGATGGTTTCAAAAACCTATAATACATTTTTTTACAGTAAATATCCCGCATCCAAAGATGCAGGCTAGGTAAGCAGGATAGACTGTAATAGCCCATGAGTGAGCGAATCCTTGCCACTTACCCTGAATGCAAGCAGAGATTTTCTACAGCAGCTGAAGGAGTTGCAGCTGCCCCTCCTCCTGCACAGCTCCACAGGAGTGTGCTTTATCTGTTCTGTGCAACATAAAGGGGGAACAGACTGTGCCTTGAAGTTTCATTCCTGCTGCTCCCTCAGTATCACAGCTACAGCCACTAGGGCTGAAATCAGTAACTCAATACCAAGGACAGGGACAAAAATACACAAGAACATGAGGCTCAGTTTGTGCAGTCCATTATTTATAACTGAGTGTTTATGATAGGAGATAGTAGGAGAAACATTATTTTAAGAGCTGTGTGGTCTTTTTTGTAACACCTTATAGACTAACATACAGGATTGCTGAGACATTTCAGAATCAAAGAGCACAGAGGGATCTCCAAGCCTCTCACTCTGAAAATCTATGTGCCACGATGCTGCTGGAAGGGGCACCGGGCTTCCGCTTGTGGTTCCAGGGGCTGCCGAGCTGCTTTGGGGGCATGGGAGGGCTGGCGAAGGTCCAGCAGGGTTTCACCTAACCCACCAGTGTTCCAGGCGTGCCGAGGAAGGAGAGACAAGCAGAGGGGCTTCCCAGATGGTTTATTCAGGCACCAGGATCCTGCCAGGGAAGCGCTGGCACGGCATGTTACAGTTACATATATACCAGCACGAGGTGGTGGGGGAGGATACAAATATCCTATGGGGAAGGAGTGCAGGGTTTGAATTTGGCGGGCTTTGTATAGGATTGCGAAATACAGAGCCCTTCTGGGGGAGAAACCAGATACCGAGGGGAGTGGGGGGAGACAGCAGTGCCTGGCCATGAGGAAAAACCGAAACCTGACCAGAGCACACCGCAACATCTCTGAGTTTGTATTTGCTGAGCAACAGTGGCAGGGACTGGTTCCTGTTGAGCTATCAGGCTTTCTCTTAGACTCATTGTTTCCGCTGGATGTGAGGAGTTGGGGGTGTGGTGGTATCCAGATGGGGGTATGGGAGTGTGGTGGTATTCAAATAGGTCACCAGAACACAGCAAATTATTTCCATTTCTGTTGAGGATAAACATTCCTTCATCTACTTTGTAGATCTCTTCACTGGTGATGGGATTTTTCTCATCAACACCTCAAAACTTCCAAAGGAAGCAGTTACTGTAGATATGTAATTGGTGGTGTGGTGAAAGTGAAAAAGTCAGGCTGTATTTTACATAAACACATGATTTTTGAAGACAGTTGCCCATCTAACTTCAGAGGATGTAGGGCATTGCCAAATGAATAGCTTCCTTGACTTATATATACGGATACAAATATAAAAGCAAATACAAAGCTAACTTGCTATTAATGTTGAAAAGCAAGAATAAAAGGTGCTTTTGTGCTATGGCTGTGGTAATGCCTAAAGTCAATTAATTTATTATTCTTGATAAGTGACAGAACTCATTTTCATGATTTAACAGATTTTATCTAAACCTTTTATTTTGTTTTCAGTAATATTTTATTTGCATTCAATTCCACAGTGGTTAATTAAGATTCATAAGAAAATCCAAAAATTAGACAAATTCAGCAGAACTAGCTGATATAACAATCATAATGCATAATATTCTAATGCAGCTTTCTAGTTATGAATATCCCTTAGACTGTGTAATTCCAGGCTATAAAAAAGTGCTTGCCCTGTATTTATTAAAGATTTGTACTAATGGCTCTAAGCATGGTATCCTCATTAATAACGATAATAATTAGGTTCATGAATCATTAAAGGAGTTATTTCTGCATCATTTCATGCTGTTCTTTCACCTGTAAAAATCTATTTTCCTCTTACACTGCTGAAAGAAGGGCTCTGAATCCCCCTGTGATTGGCTATTGATGGCCATTAGCAGTGTTTGCAGATAAAGCAAACCTAGTATACACCTTCTGGCTGAGTCATCAGAGGACATCTGCCCTGTGGTCGGAACTAGCTAGTAAGGGACCTACTTTTTGCTATGAGACTGCTCTTGATGGCACAGTGGCAGGGAGAAAGACCTACTTTTTGCAAAGATACTTCGACATCATACAGGAAAAGGGCACATACTGGCAAGAAAACATCTCTCCTTATATTCATAGCACTTCCTCCTCTATTAGGACAAAGAAAGAAGCAGCTGATTACTATGACTGATATACTGAAGGGGAAAAATACTGTCTTTGCCACAATTCCCATGGCATGCCATTGTCATTCTGTAAGTGTATTGCACTTTTTCAGGAGATAATTCATCTTCATTTTGTTTCTAGGGAATAACTTTCAAAGTTTCTCTGGAACCAGCACTATCATGATGGATTCATTTATTAAATAACCATGAGACACCTAATATTTTTCAGTTTAAAAAATTCCTCCCTCAACCTGCATTTCTCCACTTTTCTTTAAAAATGCAATGAAATACTTTTTCTTAGAAATTACATAGTTTCATACACATATGCACACATCCATCCAACATGTGGTTCAAGACCACCATCAGTTAAACTACGTTGGACATCAAAGAAATATAGGAGCCAGTTTCAGGCTTGCTGTAATGAGATGTAAATCCAGATCCTATTTATTCATTATCTGAATTTTTCTTGAATAGGTCAAGTTTTAGTACTGGCTTTTTGCAGGATTAATTTGCAGATATCTCATTATAGGAAAAGTGAGTTAATGATAGGACAGAGTTGGTTTAAAGTTGTGATTTGGAAGCCAAAAGGGAGCTGAGGATAAAGGCACTGTGAAAGCACGTGTGAAATTCAGATGCAGTTTGAAGACAAATCTCATGGGAACAAACATTACAAGACACTGTTACGAGTTTAAAAAGGAACTTTAGTCTAACAAAAAGTCATTACTATTTCTGTGCATCCACGCTGACAGACATGGGCCAAGTTCAGCCTTTTTTTGCCCTCTAGACTTCAACAGGAACAGATCAAACTCCTTTATGAAAAACAATCAAACTATCATTTACTACACAGCAGATCTTATGTGCTGTAGGCAGACATGTGAGCCTCTTGGGGATGGTGCTGTGCAGGGCCAGGAGTTGGACTCCACGATCCTAGTGGGTCCCTTCCAAGTCAGCTTATTCTGTGATTCTGTGATTCTGTGACATACTAAGAGTTCAGAACTGGAAAGAGTGAGTACCAGAGTCATTTGGTGTCCCTCATTCATTATCCGTATGCAGAAATTTGATCCACAATCAGAAAGATAGACTTGCCTTAATGCTCTTCAGCAAGGGCAGAGAATGGAGACCACCCCACTCCCTCCCAAGGCTCAGTTCTGCTGTAACCTCTGCAGCTGCACAGCTGTCTCCCTAGATCCTCAAAAAAGCAATGAATTGGTGACATGGTTATGGGTCTGTTGCAAAGTTGGTATAAAATCTGTAAACAAAATCAAAGCTGGCTATTCTGAAAAGGAAATAATTGCCAGATTGAATTGGGAAACAGATTGTTATAACTAATTCACTTGGATGACACTTCAATCTCTATAAGCATGTCACAAAGACTCTTCATTCAGGAACACAGATGTGATTGTGTCTTTCAATTCTTTATCTATTCCACCATAATTGAGCATAAATAATGTGCACTAAAAGCCAAATTTCACCCAAACTAACGCCATTAAGAATGAACAAACATCTATCTGTGTAGTTGAACTGTTGCTGAACCTGCAGACTTATGTGATTCTTGCCACTAAACTTACCATCAGCATTGTATAATGACATGCAAATGAGTTAGAATTGATCTGAATGAAGATTAAATGGTCTGAGAAATAGGAGGCAAAAAAAATTGTGCTACATATCAAAATATACATCTAGAAAACTCTTCTATTTCTGGTGGGAGTTCTCAGACAGATCTTTTTGCAATTCACTTTAGGTACATGTGCCTCTCTCCTTACTCCCTTCTTTTTCTGCTTAGGCAAGTAATTCCCACCTTTAACTTAACAAAATAGATATGCTCAACTTATGTTTTGATAATTATTAGATAAAAATGCCTACTTAAATGAATAAGATTAGCTTAAGTACGATGGACTTGTCCAAAACAAATCTTTACATTTTTATGTCACCAGAAGAAAAAAATAGAAGCTATTAAGACTCCCTGTTCTGCCTGTCCTCCTTGCCTGGAATATGTATTTAAAGACCACCAAAATGCTCTGCAGAATGAATTCATCATTTCCACTTTGAAGAAGGGGAAACTTAAGACACACTGTTGACTTAATGTAAAGTTCATATGGCCAATCATATCTTTCAATCATTTTTCTCAAGCATCATAAGATTTAATGTCCAACTCTGAGCCCTGTACACAGCCCCAGGGCTCACATTGCTTTTTAATGCACAGTGAATCTTGTACATACGCCCTTTTTCTATTCACACACACGTGTATATTTATACATTTTCTTTCTCTGCCATGTGTGCATACAGACAATACTTAGGATTGGCCAGAAAACTATAGTTTCAAAATGAGAAATATTTTGAGATTTTGATTAAATACTGAAATGTTAAGTTACAGTAAAGTGACAATATAACCTAGACAACAAAAATAGCTATGAAAAATCCTTCCAAACTCCCTTAAGCCTTTACTACTTATCCTCCTTATCAATAGATGTTGATTGTTTATTTTAAAGCAGTGATAGTGCAGAGCCAAGACAGCCTCTTTACACTAATGGCTCGGAAGTCACTGTTAGTATGCTTATAGCCCTTTGCTGAAAATCAAATTATTTCAGCTTCATACAGACAGCATTCAAGTAAATTACTGGAGGTGGCCTTTGCCACTTAGTGCTTTGCCAATTGCCAAATGCCATTACTTTCAAATATAATAAAATGTTTTGGTACCACAAGGTTAAAGAGAAGACCTATTTGGAATGAATGAAAGGGCACAAAATGTCAGACACAGAAAGACAGATTGAATAGTTACAGCAGGAGTCAGAGGTCCAAAGCATGGATGAGTTGGTTTCCCCAGCCAGATTGCTGGTTGTGAATGAAATGGGATATTCACGTGAGATTCAGGAGGCTCCACACTATAAAGGATATTGAAGTAAGATGATAAATGCTTTGTGCAGGTTCCTGTGAGGAAGATAAAAGGTTTTTACCTTTATGTAACATTGTGTTTAAAACATGTAATAGAAAAAACTTTTAGTTGAAAGAGCTGTGCTGTGTCAAGTTAATCTTTCTGTATTTTATTAATAACCTTTAAATGTGTGAATATTGCTAGGTTTGTTTGTTGCTTTGTCTTTTTTTGTGTGTGTGTATGTGAAACATCGATGACAGATTTACAAATTTACAGATTTACATTCTGTAATGTCAGTACAGCTATCTGTAGGTAAGAATTACCTTTAAGGAGAAGTTTGCCTTCAGTTGTTTCACATTCCCCTTTCATTAAAGTCATTTTGTAGTCTAAACTGAATAATATCAGATCAAAAACAGTTTAAAAATCTGGACTCCAGTTTCCAGGAAAGAAAGTGTCAGCTTGAAGAATAGATATAAGTTTGGAGCACACAGCAATTGAATCTACTACAAAACAGCTACTGTCTTCAAAACAATGAAATCATTACATATCTATGAAATACTGGTGGCTGTGTAGGTATACACATTGCCCATCAAATCCAAGGAACTGCTGACATCAGAAGAGGCTTTTGTAATATGTTCTGTCCACAATTGTGAGTAATCACTAGCAAAATGAAAGTAGCAAGCATGTAGGCAGAAATTAACCATCTAAATTAATAAAAATACATAATCCAGGATATTTTGTTTCTCTCCACCCACAAAACTGGCTCTGTGGAACGGCTGTAGACTTTATCTTTTGTTATTGTTGCCATTTTAGCTGTACTAGTGCCTATTCCCTAACACTGTCTCCATTTGTCATTTCATTTTCCTCCAGCTAGTGATTTATGCTTCCCCTCCTGGCTAATGGTGTCTCATTTCAATTTACTTGACTTCCTAAGTCCACTTCCTACAATTACTTGAGAAATGGCTGTTTTCTTTATTGCCCTGGGCAGGTTTTCTTGACATAGCATTCCCTGTACCATGGCACCTCAGAAAGGTTTGTGCCTGCTATCTAGAATTGTCTTAGCTGTACATTTCATCATTCACGTTCCCTTTTCTGCCTTTCAATTCCTTGAAACCTCTTTAAAAATTCTACTTTCAGATGAGCTTTCTGTGATACATAAGGATGTGAAAACCTTTCCAGATCAATTAAAAAAAACTGGGACCGTAGAAATGTAAGACCAAAAGAGAACACAAGAACTTCAAAAACTTGACTACACAGTGGTAGGCACAGCCAGACCCATGGAATATCGATTCCCCCTTACTTCCACACCCTGTAAAACATTTCCCTAAACCTCCCCAACAAATTTAAACCTTTAATAAAATACATACAGGCACAAATAAAAATTAAAAAATTGAGAGAGCAGGTGAACTCAAAGACATTGTTAATACTCCAGGTTCTTTCCCAGCAGGGAATCTGTACGACAAAAGAGATCTAAGGATGCAATCCCATCCTACACAGCCACAGAGGAAACCATGAAGCTATGAAGCAGAGACTGGCCAGCTACTGCCACTATGAGCTGGAGAAAACTGTCTACCAAGCTCCAGTCACAAGAAGGATTTCTTTAATCAGATTTCTTTTCAGGTTCACATTATACTTTTAATTGTGTGTATGAAATTTACTAATTAGAAAACTTCATCAGCTTATGTGATGCATGAGATAAAGTCTAATTACCCTGCAGGCAGTGTAAAGTCTACTGCGTCATATGAAGTCTAATTACCCTGCAGTATCCCTGTCATTGAAGGTGTACTTTATTAATATACAGTTAAAAGGAGACTCCTTTGGAAAAAACTTTAATCCTGTGGTATATATATGGGGAAAACATGTGAGCCAGGCTAATTTACTTGACTGAAGGAGTATGTTCAAGCTATGCTGCAGTGCTCCTTCCCTACAGGGCTACCTTAACTTAGAACTAGTCCAGTTTGCTGAGGTGAGGAAGGTCATCTGACTTGGAAATCCTTTCACAGTGCATCCCCCAGTTCCTCCCTGAATGACAGCTTCTCCATCAAGTGACACCACTGGTCATGGGAGAATATTTCAGCATGGAGAAGCAGATAGGAATACAGAGACATGGTGACTGAGGGATCTGCACAGGAGGTATTCAAAGAAGAACTTTGTGAGGCCAGTGCAACCTTCCTCTCCAGTTAAACATGTAATGATCTTACTAAGTAAATCCTGCTCACTAATACGTCACTTAACACAGCAGCTAAGGGCTTATTTTTCAAATCTTTCACCCATGACAGTGGCCCTTATAGCTAAAAAAAAAAAGCAAGGAAGGTATTCAATGACATGAGTGACTAAAGGAGTGGAAAAAGATTAATATAGGAGAGACCTGGTATGGATCTCAGTTTCCAACACACTAACAAGTCTGCCATATGTGCCTTCTGGGAGCTGACTGACAGCCCTCTCAGTGGCCAAGCTATGAAGCAAGTGAAATAAAAGTACTGCCTTGCTTAAAACTGTCAGATCTGTAGGTAAAAAGGGTTAAAACAGGAGTCAAAAGTTTCAAAGGCCAATAATTTGTGTTCCTATTTCCTTTATGAGCCTTTGATAATCTCCCCCAAAGGATATTTGGCATTTCTAGAAGTAGATATGTGTTTGTCTCTAAGTCTGATCAAGCTTTTAGAGGCATAGGGCAGCTAATAATCTGAAAGTGTAACTGAAGAAAAATAAAATTAAAAATAAAATTATTTACATCTGCCTTATTAGAAGGAAGAAGAGAGAAAGCCAGTGCAGTCTAAACTGTGCATACACTCTCCCCATGTACTGTAACCAAAGGTGCAGAAGGCTGGGCTTCAAACCCCTGGAACCTAAGTCAGTGCTTGTTGTTTTTATATACCTGCACACTCAAGACAGGCTCCATGTGATTAGGACTCAAGTCCAGAATGAAGCATTAAGTGAGGGCTGTCAGTGAGATGCAGAGCTGTTGTTAAGGGCTCCTGAGCTGCCAGTCATGCCATCTAACCCACTGCTCTGATTTCCAGCCACTCCTCCTTCTGGAGTGAGGTACATCAGGAATATTCTCCTGAAATCAGGTAAACAGCAGGAAAGTCAATTCTAGAATAATGGCATGGACAATTAAACCTGTCTTTCAAAGGACTGGTCTGGAAAGACAGCTACCCTGAACAGCAGCACGTATGAAGAAAACCTTCAACAATAGTAGTGGGAACAAAGTAAACCACAGACAAAACACATTTCTCCCTCTGTAAAATTATCAATTTCCTAAACTTGCTGTAATGTGAAAAAGAACTTTTGAGGCTTGAATGACAAAAAAAAAAAAAAAAAGAAAAAAAATTAAAAAATTAAAAAGATAGGTGTAGGTTTTGCTTTTACCAAAGCCAGTTATTTGTTCCAACTTGATTTTAGCTTGTTTCAAAGTGTCCTCTACAAAACAGTCCAAAAGGACAGGGAAAGAACCCGTAAGTGAACCAGAGCTTTGAACGAAAAATCAAAACCAGAAGATATAACAGTTTATTTACAGCAATCATTGAAAGGAAATGAGATTTTGATCACAGAAACACAGCTGATTTTGGGTTTACTCAGAACTGGCTTTTTCAAAGAATAAGAACCTTTCCTGTTTGGTAGATCATAAAGATCTGTATATCCTATAATGCATTTTCTTTGTAAGTATTCCAAACCTAAAATACATTGGAGCCAGTGCAAATTCAAGAAAAAAGGAGTTCAGTATAAATCTCTGAATCTTTTCTTTCCATAAACCCCTATTGATATTGCTGATTATTGTATACAACAATTTTCTCTAACCTTTGCATAGTTTTTAAACAATTTCAGAGTGGTATCCTTGCCTCTACTTTTAATAGAATAAGAGAGATCATTGTACATGGGGAAGCACCACTTTAAGTAACCAGGAAAACAAATGCACCTAGCTAGCCCTCAGTTAATCAGTAGGAATATAATCTGTAATTGTTGCACAGAAATTCTAATAATTTCCCTTGTTTCTTTCTACCCCTTATGAAGAGGACAACTGAACAGTCTGACAAGCCCTGAGCATATTTACTGGAAACTGAAGTATCTAATGGCTGTGGTGTGGACAGCTGGAACCATGAGGCCTAATTTTTATACTATATCACATAAACCTGCAGTGGTCTTAGCACCACATTGCCTCATGTCCCTGTGCTTTTATTTATACATTCATTATGAGAGCAAAATGGGAATAAAATATCTCATAAGGCTGTATTGAGACGTAATTCATCAGCATCTGTAAAACCATTTGAGACCTGCAGATGACAACTTATACATAAAATGTGTAAATAGTTACTATTTTTGTAACCACTATCAAGGACTGATTTCCCATTGCCTCTTCTATTACATTTGTATTTCAGGAGCTTTGCTGATGGTCCTCAGCAGTTGCAGTCTCAACATAATTGCCAGCTTCCCATGTGTCCATGAGAGATAATCAAGCACTGGACATTTTTCATTTCTCCATGGTCCTTTTCTTGATGTATCATATTGCTACCATAGAGTTAGATGTTTAATGTTACTGTACTATAGACTCAGCCTGTCATAAGGTCATTAGCCCTCTTCTTATTCTTCCACACTGCCTCATGAACTGCCACAACTTTCAAAATAATACGACTGACATTATTCCGTAAGGTATCCCAAAAATTAGTTGGGCCTGATTTCTGGTCTATTACAGATCAAGCTGCATTTGAACCAGTGAACTGGAAGACAAAGCCTTGTTTTCTAGGCATTACTAGTCTTTTGAGTCATCTGCCTGCTGTTTTATCATGGAAAATAAATATTCATTTTCACTATGCTTTTTCTGATCCATAATCAAGGAAAAACGATCCTGGCAGATGGTCTGGGACTGTCTAGGTACAGATAAACACCACACACAAGACTGTGAAACTCCCTGTGCTGTAACCTTTAGTATTATGAAAGGATTATTCAAAACTGTATAATACTTCAATAAATAAGACAATGGGACTTGCCTGCCTGTTACCTGCTGCCAAAAGAATACATTATAGATTCTGAGGAGCTCAAACATTCTGAAATTACTGAGAAATACTGTGCCTTTCTAGACCAGTATTCTTCAGAATAAAAAGGCTAAGCAATCATTGCTTAACACAGCAAAAGCTCATCATGAAAAAAGTAGTGTTTGAACAAGGAGTATCAGGCCTTTTTAGTGTTTATAACTTTGTTTTGTACATGTGCTTTTCAGGCATCTTATTTGCCTTTCTAGAGAGTAACCAGAAGACATCTAGTTAAGATTAACTACAGTCGTCCTTACTTTAGGTCTGAGGCAGAAAGCCACCAAGAAAAATTGCTGAAGACCAGTATTCCATCAAAAGAAAAAACTCATCCATGAGTTGTTGAAATTTCAGCCTATTTTTTCATTTCTCTACAAAGTGGTATTTTTGCTTAATATTCCTGGGTTTGGTTTGTGACTGATCTTCCAGCATAAAAATCCTGATTTCCAGGAGTGTCCCAGACTCCAGCTAGGCTCCAAAGAGGTGCAGTATTCATCTAATGCTTTTTGGGGGGTTCTTGCAGAGCTGCCCAGGTTCTGCAGTGCAAGCTTTTATCCAGCGCCTTGCTGAGATAAGTGTCTGGCTGCCGCTTGGGAGCAGCAACCTTATCTCCTTTTGCTTATCTCTGTACCGAGGTTTGCCTCTGCAGTGAGAGCAGAGAACCCAATGTTAATTAAAGCAGGTAGGAGCAAAGAAGAGAGAATGGACTCCCCGATAGTGTCACCCAGACTTTTAATGTTCNCATCCTTCTTAGAAAATAAGTGTGTATTTGAATGAATTGTGTGTCATTGCTTTTGCCATTTCTGAATAACTTAACCTTTGTGGTTAATCCCTAACATACTGAAGGCTGCGCCCATATTTTATTGGAGAGGTAATTTACCCTGGATTAGGAAGAAAAGGTCTCCTGTTTCTCCTGTGGCCCTTCCATCACCGCACTTTAGTGCTGGTTGTGCAGGGTAAGTGGGGGGGCTGGGGCTGAGCAGGTGATTCACAGCTGCTCCAGCCATGCAGGCAGGCAGGAACATGCCTGGTTTCAAATAAGCAAAGAAGCCTTGGCTCATTAAGAGTTTTAGCTTTCTTCTTGCCATTGTGCTGAAAATCTGTACCCTTATCTGTTTCTGCAGAAAAATTATAAAGCAGGCAGGGGAAACAGAAGGGAAATCAGATACCCTTTTAGCACACTCCAGTGGAAACTCTCAGGCTAGTGTCTCAGCTCTGAATTAAATAATGAAATTAAATGGCAATAACAAAATAGCAGCCTCAAATGCAGCAAAACACAAAGAAAATTATGTTTATGTGACCATTTCTTTTCTCCACAATGCTACCACTGGTGCCTGACTGGGATGTGGATAATATGATCAGATATTACAGTGATGAACATGAGGGGAAATCGGCAAGAGATGGGAAAAAAATGGACTGCAGTGCTAAAAAAAAAATGTGCAGGCAACTCCTGCTTAGTGCAATAGAATGTTTTATGGATGATAAGAGAAGGGTATGGAGATCTCTGCCCACCTTCTAGCAGATATCCTCATGACAGTGTGTTGTTTTAAGTTTTGCAGTTCTTCAATGTTTCTCTTTGTTGTAGTACTTTCTCACGCATGCTGTTGTAAACATGGCTATGTTTTTGCTAACTGTCCTTGTTGTTTTCATTCCATTCTCCTAGGCGGAGACATGGGATGGATTTTTCCTTTGACCAGTGTGATTGAGAGGTGGTAATTTCTACCTCCAATCCACAGTAATTTCTAAGAATATGTAAATAAAGGTCAGAGGGTTCTGCCCTCTCTCTTTTAGCTCCTCGACCTAGTCGGCTACGTGTGTTTTCTTTGTGTCCATACAGTGCAACAACAGTGCTCATGACATCAGTCATTAAGACCAAGAAGAAAGGACAAACTTTTTATTACTGCAAGTATTTCTTCTCCTTCAAAGGTAAGGCCAGTGGAAGAAAGCAGATGTCTGTGCTATTTACCATGTTACCTGCATGTGTCCTGCATGGACTAGGGCTAGCCAGGAGCACTGTATTAGGTCTGTTGACTTCTGTATCACCTCCCAAGAAAACCAGCTTAATATTTTTCAGATTAGAATAGTCACCCAGGTCTTCTATCTCACTTCCCAAGGGCTGCATACTTGCAGCTCTTACCAAAACCAAGCCTTCGCCAGTCAAGGATTTATATTTGGGTGAATTTTAGCCTTAATCTAATTACGTATTATAGTTTTGTATCTCACAGATATTGCACTCTACAAAATGGAGACCTTGAGGGACTTTCAACTCTTTTAAAAGGCACACACTTTGGCTTGCAAGAAATATAGAACTATTGAAATAATTAGAGCTACACTGATTTATTTTATCTGCTTAGGCCAAATAATAAATTTTACCTTCACTTTCATCCATGCCTAAGGACTGTTTTTCGATAAATGTGAAATTGATACTGCCTTGATGAAGCATTATGAGATGGAAATTTCATCCAAAAGCTATTTTCATTATGATAATAATGCTGTGGTTACAAATAATGCAGTGAAAGCAATTCTTGTAATCTATATAGGAATCTGCAAATCTAATTGGCTAACAAATGAAATTTTTTAGTAAAGTCATCTGATAGGTTTTTCAACTTAAAACCACATCTTTTCCTCTTTGGTAGGATGAGAACTTTAAATATTTTTCCTCTTTTACTCTGAAATGACATCTTCAAAAGGTACCTAGCTTGTATCATGTACCAATAAAGTCTTGTTAAAATTAATATGCCTTACTACTGAATTCAATGAGATTTATCTCCGACCATTAATCTATAATGACTTTTACTAGCTTATTTTTCACCAGTTCATTTAAAATAATAAAATGTCATGTTGCTAAAAATATCATTAAATTAAAAAGAAACTTCATTTCCCTACTGGTACCACCAAAGCCTTCCTTGTGAGCCAGCAGTCCTTACACACACTTCATTCAGATACTCATCTCTGTTCATCACATTCATTGATGTGAGAATCAGAGAGATGGGGAGAGAAGGAGAGACTGGGTGATGTCTGTGATGTTCTTTAAGCTTTCTGCAAAAGCCCTGCTTCCAACACTTCCATAACTGAGCTCCATGTCCCAGACCTCATCAAAATCTCCTATTACAGTCCATTAGATATTCTGACATGGAAATTAAATACCATCTGGAATTACACAGCTGTAGGTGAGCATGCTGTTTTTCAGTTGTGTTCAGCTGAGTCCAGAGGTGCTGAAGTTGCTGGGAAATTTGCCATCAAATTCAAGAAGGCAGCTTTGCTCCAATGTTTTCATAAAGTTCCTTGCAGAAGTAGGGTTTATTGCAGCTTAACAAGAATAATTTACATGCACCTAATAAAAATCATGTGGCAAACTATCATCTAGCCTGTCAGACACTTCCTCCCTTAACAGGATTTTCCCCTCAATTTAAATAGAAGAAAATTGAATATTTCATTACCTTTTTTTTTTTTAATCACTGCTATTTTTACACAAAGAAAACTGACTTTTAGTCTCTGGTTCTCAGACAATTGAATCATATGACAATTTCACGAGAAAGAAATGCTGAACTAATGCAATGCTGCAGATTATTCAGCTGACTGCTTACGTATTTGCAGGTGCCAGGACCACAGAATATATAGTGCAGCATTCAGACTGAAGAATTGTTCTTCTCTAAAACATTACTATTAGAGGGCCCATTATCTATTTACTACCAGGAGTGTGCTTGTGAGTAGCACCCATTTCCATCTTCCTTGAAACCTGTCTTGCTGGCTCATTGCAGTGTTGGAAGACAAACATATTCGGAACTTGAATGAAGAAGGGGGCAGAAAAAACACTGAGAAGTGACAGAAATTTTTGTAGGAAAAGTAATTAATTGCATGTATCTACCAAAATATATTTCTGCTCTTGCTTACATTACTCAGTTTCCTGTCATCTGAGTTTTAAATTAAAAACATTTTAGCTTTGCCTGATGTATTTTACCATAAACAAGTACTTAGTCACCATGACAACCATGTTACTTATTGCAATGATTTTAGCTTTTAGAGATGGACAGGAGAAGCTTCATTTGCATTCTACAGCTTATTTAATCCTTTTGCTATTCAGTTTTGTAAACAGTGAATCAAATTTTTGGGGCCATTTCGATTTTAGTCCATCTCCACTGCAACAACTCTGGTTCTACCAGAAATTATATTTTATCCTTTTTTTTTCAAAGTGCAAAACCAAAGCAAAGATATTACAAAGCAGGAGACATACAGGAGATGCATTTAGCTACTACAAACTGCTTTTGTTAGTCTATCTGAGTAGCCTGGATGCTCCAGCTTTAAGCACACTGTGATATTGGGGCTGTGATTCAGAGCGAGCTCTCATGGTGAGCAATGTCAGGATGGGCTCCTGTTTCATGGAGCTCCAAGAAACACCTATATGCTGCAGGAAATGGTGAGTCAGATGTCAGCAGCTTCCCTCTGAAACACCACAAAACAAATGCCTTAGTATGGTGCAAGAGTGATGGAATAAAAACTAAGTTAAAGTTTGAGCTAGGTCATTTCAGATGTCACAGCTGTTACAGCCACTGCAGCCCAAGGTGTGGCTGCAGGGCTCTCATACAGCACCAGGGTCAGTAAGGAGTCACTTCTAGTTAATTATGTCTCCAAAGCCTTTTGGCTGACAGGCGCATTGGGGAGCATGGTGTGCTTGGACGTCTTGGCATGACATGATCCAGTACTACCCTGTGTGCCATCACCACCTTTCTCAGGATTTCAAACCTGAGGTTTATGAAGCTCTGGTTATGATGGGTATAAGGTGATACTGAGGGGTGAGAGCCTTGGTTTTGTCCAAAGTTTTTTTCACTTAATATCTCTTGCACTTTTCACACAAACATGAGTACACCCATGGACATGCCTGTACATTGCATTAGCCAGAAGAACAAGCTCAATGTCGGGAGCAAGCTCCCACTCTAATGACTGTATTATTCCTCAGATTCCCCCTTGCAGTCAAAAACAGCTGTCTCCTTGCTCACAGCCTGCCTGGTGTTGGGCCATGTGGATCTTCATCATAACTCCAAAAAAAATTGGAACATGGGCCTGGAATGAAACTCACTTTCAGGGTTTTGAGAGACCACATTTCACAGCATCACCTGCCGTTACAGACATGAGAGAACCATCAAGCTTGATTTCTGTCATAACCTTCATAGACTCCCAAAGTGAGGTGGCAAGAGATAATATTCATCCATCTGAGAGATAAAGAGGCCCTGATTTCAAGGGTCTTTGTCATGGAGAGTCTAGGAGGATCTGGACCCCATCCTTCATATATTTCTGCTCCTGTACAATGCAGCTGTGTTCACTGTAACAATTTTTTTGTGTTCACTGAAGCAGAAAATTTCCCCACTCTACTGTGATTAAGATTAGAGAAAGGAAGACAAAAGATCACACCTAAGTGTTTCTGTCAAATAATCCAACTGTTTTAATTTGCTGGTTTAGGCATACCTACTATTCCCAAAGCCTTTTTGGAGGTGAACCCTCCTTTGGGCAGGCTGTGGTCTTGACCTGCAGTAGCATTTGTTACGTGTTAAAAGATCAGTGTTAGCCCAAGTATTCTCCAAGGAAATATTTCATATCTTGCTGCTTTTGCTTGCAGTCAGTAGCAAGATATCCTATAAATCTTATGTTATGAATGTAGGGACAGAATATGACTCCCATAATTAATCTCACACACTCAGCTGCTTATTTATTGCATTACACAGAAATTGCATCCTGAGAATTATTCGGTAAGGAAAATCACAGATCTAATGAGTAACAGATCCAAAGCTTTACAATCTGTCAGTCAACAATTCTGGAAAAGTAGAAATCTTCAAATTATTATTTAATGAAAGTCCTGTTTCCTCTATTGCATACAGGAAATTTTTAGTGTCACACAGCTTGTATGGAGTAGTAGCCATTTTTATTCCTTACACAGATTCTTCTCCTGTACCCATTCACCAGGCACCATTCTCCAAGTGTCTGCAGGGAAAGTGTTTCTTCTGTACCAAAGTTTTGCTCTAAGACTGTGCAAAAATAGTCTGGAGGTGACAGTGGGAGGGGTAGATGAGAGATAAAACTGAGAAAAATAGCACATAAAATACATGTAAGTGCCTAATCTTTGTAAATAGGAATTATACTAAGTCATTCTTTTTCCATTAGTCTCTTCCATTGAGAAAAGATATTTAATGAAAATATCTATGACCAAAAGAAAAGCTTTTACAGCATCACCTAACCACGGGTTATTTTTGCTTTCTCTGGTGAGAACAGTCATGAACAATTCAATGTGTCTGTCACAGGATATTTGTGTTTAATGTAGTGTTGAAACATATTGCATGATTCATTCATCAAGTCAACATTCATATGGACTGTCTTTTGGGTCTTTCATTACCTGAATCCGGTACATCTTGTCTAAACACAAATGTGGTGTGACACGTCCATTTAGAACTGCAGGTGAACTGCTTGCTGCACCAAACTCAACTTGAAATAAACATGGCTTTCAAATAAAAGTAAATAAACATGGCCTTAAAAATAAACATCACTTTCATTTCACTGCCTTCTGACTCCAGGCATGTTTGCTTCATGATTTCAAGATACCGGAGTCTTGGTTTTGGTCTTTGTGCCCATGGGATACCTGTCTATATCCACTTGTGCAGTAGAAGCCAGTAAAGGCTTGCATGCTTCCCTGCATGCTTACTGTTCTTTAATTAGATTTTATTTTCTTTAAATTAATTTTCATCAGAATTCTGCTTTGCCTCATGGACCATTCCATTAGGATTGTTCATCTGAACCATTCTGTCCACAGTTCAGACTTTGAACACCAAGAGAGCACCAAATCTGCTAAGTACTATACTCAAAGGGAGAAAAACAAAAGCATCTTAAAAGTCTCATTGAGGAAAGAATGAAATTATGGAAGCCAAAACTACGGTTTGGTGAAGTGAGCAAGAGAAAAAGTGCTTTTTCAACATACTCATTTGTAGATCAAAAAGACTCTAAGTTTCCCTTGGATCGATTCTCCAGTTCTCCTTTTGCCCAGCACCCAGGAGGTCCTCAAGTGACTACCTTCAGTCTGGAAGAAGCAGGCATGTATGGGCTATTTCCACAGCCGTCTTCTATAAAATAAATCCTTACAATAATCTTCCTATTAATCAAGCTTTTGTTATCTCAGAAGTCATGCAGAACTGTCATCATTCTAGACACCAGACGGGTTACTGGTTGCAGAGGATGTGAGTGGGCAGGATTGGGACAAAACAACTAGAATAAAACAGAATGAACTTTGCAAGCCAGACATATTTGGTAACTGCACATTTGTGGGTTTAGTATTTGTTAGGAACACAGTTCAGCCTTTTACTAACTGTTGGCAGTTTGTTATGTGGAGTCTCACAACAGCCTTAGTCATGATTCAACTGCTTTAGTCATGCAGCAAGTTTAGATTCCTGACTTCTGTTGCTCATTTCATTTCCTTTTGACAACAATGTAAGGAAGATACACAGCTGCAAGGATATCCTTCTCCTCTCACTGTTCTATGGTTTCCTTTGTCAGGAAAGCCCAAGAACTGCTGTGATTAGTCAAGTGTTGAGTAATTGTGTGTGTGTGTGTGTGTGTACTTCAAATCATTGAGAACGTTAGACTTAACAGGGAATTAGGAGGTACAAGGTTGGTTATCAGTCGGAAATCTTTTTTGACCAACATAATTACCACAATAGTTCTTTTCCTCTGAACAAGTTAAATAATTGTCCGTTGTCTGCCATACATTTGTGTGTGGGAAACCCCTAGCTGCCACGTTCTAACCCTGTCAATCATAGACTCAGTTCCACCTCTGTTATTTTAATATTCATCATATGGTTTTACTATTCAGCAGTTGCCAGAAAGTTCTGCTGTTCTGTAACGTTCATAGGCTGATGCAAATATGTTCCGCCCTTGCCCAAGACTCATTGGAAAGCTGTCACCCCATGTCAATTCGTGATTTGTTAAGAACCTTGGACCCACCTTATCACCACTCCCCCTTTTCCTATAAAATTCTCTGTAACGACCCTGTCGGGGTCCCTCTGGTAGCACATGTCCTGAAGAAAGGAACACCATTAAAGTCTGGGTAAAGCTACAGAGGGTCCGTTCTCTCTTCTTTATTTCTACCTGCTTCAAACTACCATCGGGGATTTCTGCTCTCACTGCAAAGCACAAGCTAGGTACAGAGATAAGCGAGGTAAAATAAGGCAGCTGATAATGGCAGCCAAGAAAGCTTATCTGACCAAAGCGCTGGATAATGGCAGACTTTTCAGCACCCAAGCAGCCTGCAAAACCCCCAAAGAAGCATTATTTGTGCATGTTGAGAAGCCATCACCATGATTCCAGCTCTCTCTGAGAGTACAAGCAAGAAAACAGTCTGGATAGGCCATGAAAGCTGGACAAGCATGCCACTAAATCAAAGGTGCCACCACTGCATGATGCTGAAAAGCAGAAACGGATTAACAATGATCACATTTTCCCTAATGTGAAAAAGAGCTATGATAATTCACGTGGACAATTTCAAGACACAGCTTACTTTTATGTCAATATTTTAGAGAAGAGAAAAAGAAAACTAAGATAAAATATTCATTGAAAATGGGTAAATAAGTGTCTCAGTATAAGGCTAGATAGTAAAAAAACAGTTTATTCATACCAAAAAACAAGTGATTCATGGGAACAGTTCATAGAGGGTGTTTGCTTTTCTTAAAGAGGCATTAATCATAAGTAATACACTGCCTTCAGAACAGAATAAAGTAGTAAAATGGTCACATAGTAAATTAAGAAGTAGCCTGATTTAACAGCAAAGTATCAAAGCAATAAATAATTGACAGTGAAGTCTGTGGACAAGATATGCAATCAATTGGTTTTGAGAAAAGATGGTCTTCTAAACTCAAGCCAGTCAGCAAAAATGTCAACAAACTCTGAACTTCATACTCCCCTGTCTGACAGGCCTTCCACCATTTTCAGACTGAACCCAGCTGTGGAAAGTGTGCTCAACACAGTCAAGGGGTTTTTTTGGTATCTGGTTGTCACTCCTATCAATGGTTTTGGATTAATTCTTTCTGTGGGAACCCACAATGGGGGCAATTGTGCCAGACCTGCAAAATGCTGTCTGCAGGACAGCAACCTGGCATTGAGCATGACCTGCCTCATCCAGCTTTTTCTTTCTGTCACTGCATGCTTAAGTGGAAAAGAGGCTCCTTTCAGTGGATATTGACATACTGTCTCCAAAACCAAAATTTTCTAAAGGAGAATCTAGACTAAGTCAAAGTTCAGGCAGCTACCAGTAGATGCAAGAAATTGCAGCCCAGGAAGATATCTGCCCTACCTCCTGGAAGGAAAGGTGAGGCAGAAGATGAGGAGTTGCACACCATGGGCCCTCCTGGGTCACGCAGGCCCCTGGGATGGGCCAGTCCATCCCCGTGGGAGGCTGTACCCACCCACCAGCTGTGGCTGCACCACAGCGGGGACGCAACCTGGAACCAACGCGGTTCTCAGCCCAATTTATCAGGGATGTTGGAGAGAGACAGACAGCAACCAGCTTCACTCAATGCAGGCAAATGAGGCACGACCAAGTGCTAAGAAGGGCACAGCACTGGAAATGCAAGGTTCAGTGGAACAGGCAGGACAAGAATGAGTGGTGGATAGAACACTTGTACACGTCTTGCAAACCCAAGTCCAGGCACAAGGCAGAATTTCCTAAGGCAGTGTAGATACAGCTTCCAACATCCTCTAGACTTCAAAGACTACCCTGCACAAATGACTTGTATTCTACATAAATTTTATTCTACAGTGCCATTACAGTTTTTCAAAGCTGCAGTTTTATGATTCATCTAGATCAACCGTTATAATAGCAAATCTTTTAAATTAGTACAGTATTTTTGCACTAAAGGAGTGGGAATAATCATGTGAAGTAACTTACCAGCACATTATGGTATTTTTCCCACATTCATGCCAATTCAAACAGATGTATCAGTCCTGTGTTACCCATTAACATTTTAAGTGACAGAAGATATCACTTGCTGACATACAGAAAATATATAATTAAACAGCTGGCTAGTAAAAAAACCCAGCTCACTGAAGAACATATTGCAAGTAAACTGCTAATAACTAAATACATTTGGAAGTGTACAGTAGTATACTAAGTCATTTACATGATCCAGAGTGATGTATGATTTGCCTTAATGAGCTAACTTTGGGTCTTTTTTGTTTGTTTTAATTTACCTGGCACACTACTACAATCAAATAGCATTAAGGAGGATTTCAGAATATAACTCCATGATCAACTAAATGATGTTTAAATTATGAAATTAACCACACATTTATTAAAGTTCTGTACCAGGACTCCAAGCTGGTAAGAAAAAACCATATTCCCTTTCACATATTTTTTGACAGAAGACTTTGAATATGATTTTTACAGATTGCAGGGAGGCATGGGAATTGATGCCATAATGAAATCCACCAGTTCATTATGAGCAGAGAAGTGAAGATCATTCATCAATTTTTTTACATGGAGGAATAACTTCATTAAATAGCTATTCCATTTGCACTGTTTTCCATTAGAAAGTCAGTATTTTCCCTTAAATATTTCGCTACACTTATAGGAGCTGCTGTCAGATACTGCAAGTGCAGAGTAGGATATGATATAGGTAAGCATAATTTTATATTCTGGATAGCTGGGAAAAGGTGATGTAGTATTTAACTCTGCAAAATATTAAGAATGTATACTTACATTTAAAGTTTGTAAAGATGTGAAAAGACCTCTGTTCAGTAATGTACTGATTCTTAAGTACTGTTGAAAGTTGTTTTCCACTACATGAGTTCTCCACTAGTAAGCCACACCTTCCTTACTGGGAAAGCAAATACACACTGCCAATATAAACTAGTTTCTGTACTGATGAGGAAAGTCCTCCAAAGATAACCAAAATTAAACATTGTTTCCTGCTACAAATGCAGAATACTCATTAAAATCATGTCTGAGTATTGCTGTAATGCACAGGCAGCCAGAGCAGAAGAGCATCATGTACCTGTGGTAGCCACTGACACCTAAAACACTGATCATTTCTCAATGATCTTTCACCCCAAAACTGTAAGAGTGACTCTGGGGCACTTCCCATTTCCCTGCTTTATGTATCACAGAAACACGTGCAATTTAAATTCAAACTTCACTAATATATTTTTCCTGTGTTCAGTCTATATTTAAGAATCTTTCCATGTCAGTTGGTATTTCTAAATCTTAGTGATACTTTCTAACAAGCAATGTGTTGGATTTGATAAGCTATTTGAGTATGAAACTTCACTGAAATATCCTTGATCTTTTATCTTTTTCTGCTAGCTATAGATATTTAAGAATATTCTCCTGTCTTTCCTTCTTTTCCTTCTGCTTGTCACAGAATAAAATCCTTCAAACAAGAACAGCATGACTTGTGCAACAATGATTGTTATTGACAAGAAAATTGGCCCATCACACAGTATGTATTCATTTTTGATGTGTAAATGGGGAGCTTTTGAGGTTTGAGCACCACTGTAGAAAACCAGAAATCTAAGCATCTCTAAACTTGCTGTCACTGTACTCAAATCCTCTGCAGCTTGGCCCTTGTAGAAGTATTTGCATACATTCAAACCAACAGCAAACCTATCAAATCTGGCTTGCCTGGTGCTCTCCAGGCAGAGCTCTGAAGGGTGAGGTAAGGAATAACCATGCTTTACACACCTGCCACATCAATACTGTGGCCTGCTGAAACAGCCATATTTGGACAGGGTTGGAATAAGTGAGAAAAGGTGAAATGTAGGAGAAAACATCAGAAGCTTTCAGTGAAAAGCTAAATGCAGAGAAGATTGCATGCGAAAATGGCACTAATAAAAAATAAGATTCAAACATCCCTGGCCTCAGAGGACATTTGCAATCACTGCTGTGCTATAAAATACACAGCTCAGGTTCATCTCACTTGAGACACAGCTTCTCCTGAGTTTCTGCTTCCAATCCAGATGAGAAAGGTTGCTCAAGAAGGCTCTTTAAAATTTGACCAACTGAATTCTATGGCAGAAAACATGAACACTGGGAAAATTTACCCTGAATTTACCTTTTATTTTCATGGGATTTAAAATATTTACTATAAGACAGTAGCATTCCTTACTGGTCTTTAGGGGGCTTTTTAGGCTCTTTCAATGTTAACTTAGAATGCATCTGAAATAGTTTCTAAAGAATAAAACTTAGCAGGGCTTGTTAAAGAGTCTCACTCAAATCTGTTTGGACAACCTTGCCTGCTACACATTTGGAATCTTTATGAGAGAAAGCCAGCAAGTGATGGTGGGTGGAGAAAGACGATAAGCTGCTTTACCCGGTGAGGAGGCTGTGCTGGACAGCTTATTCTTCCCTGCAGCTAAATGCAAAATTTCTGACGGAACCAAACAACAGACCCGGTTCTCGGAAATAAAGCCTTTTGTGACCCAAGCAAGTCAATACTAGCAGGGATTTCACTGCCTTCTGCAGTTTTTCAGTTGGCTCCTTCTCTCTTCCTGTGTAGACAGAAATATCTATAGTTTTCGCCATGCCCTTCTGAACCAACCTTGTGTCAGCACACTGGTGCTCCAGAATAGAAATGGGATTAATCTTTTCTCCATTCTGAAAAAATATCCCTCTGATCTGCTGGAGGGGAAGCACAAGCTATTTTTTGTCTGGGTTTTAAACAATTTAACATCATATCATGAGAAGAGGAGGAAAGAAGTTCTATATAAAGAAAAATAGGGTAAGAAGTGTGCTTCTATTTTGGGGTGGGGGGGAAAGAAGGAACTGTACAAGCAACAAAGAACAAACTTTTTGAAGAAGGGAGAAAGAATAAGCATCTGACTTCTAGAAACTTTTACAGATAAGAAAAATAGGCTTCTTGGGGAAAAAAAAGACATATCCATAAAAACTACACACACTTCAGAGGCAGTTTTCAAGAACTTCTAGATAACATCTTTCACTTAGGACAAAGATTCCTTTACCACATCAGCTCAAACGATAAATCTGATAAAATTGATGCAGCTAAAGAGCTGTGCATGACACAGAGGAGCATTAGCAAGGTCATCGCAGGAGTGTCTGCACAACACAGTTCCTGTTGCTTCAGTCAGACAAGCTAACCTGTATTTGAGCTCTTACATCATCCCAAAACTGGCTGGGGCTGTTTTCCCTAAGCTCGTAAATTTATGAAATTGTCAGCCACAACAACAAATCTGTGGCTTTGCAGGTATGCCAGGAGCATGTGCTCCTAACAGGACTTTCCAAATGAATCCTTGGAATGCAGTTCAGCTGGACTTGAGCTAAGGGTAGCATATTCCCATGGTCACTCATGTTGAAATAGGTTTCCCAAAGTAATTTTAATTTAAATTTTATATGACTACTGCTTAAATACTATGGATACACTTCCTGTGAATTAATTAGCAGCTTAGATGAATGGACATATTGTTATCACCATAAAATAATTAATTCCCCCCAAAATCTCCCTTTCCTGGTCATTATTGAAAGCACAATACATCTGCAAAATTCATCAAAGCAAATATTGCAATTAATCACCATTCAGGAAAGCCTTGGGGAGTGAGAGTTTTTGTTTGGGTTTTGACTGTGGTCTTTCAAACACATTTTTCATAAGAATTTGGTCAAAACTTTTGTTAGTTTTGCAGTAATGGTCTTTTTATTCAAGCAGTAGATGAAATTAAGGGGAAAATTATACCAAGACCTGATTTTGGACATTCCTATATACACATTAATAAAAAAAATCATAAATTTGTTTTAATGTAATTTATTACATACATATGAAACATTAGTTCTACATATATATCTAATACTGTAGTATTATAATGCAGCCTAACATGAGTCAATCCTTCCTCTCCCTACACTTTGGTTAAAATATATTAGTCACCTGTTTTGTTGTGAATTTAGTGCTTTTTCTTGTGCTTTGGTTTCAGTAGGTTGGCAGTTTGCATGCATTATGAAATAGTATTTGATGCTCCATAGTTAAGACTGAAGCTGGATGAATTTCATCTGCACAGATAATCCATTAGTTCTCAAAAAAAGAAAATAAATTGTAGGTCTTAGTGAAATTCTTAGTCTAATTACCAAATCTCAATTTGGTAATTTTTAGGTGATAGGCAAAAAGAAGATATTCTTACACTGGAAGTACTCATTATCAAAATACAGAGAAAAAAAGCCAAATTTTCCTGTCTGCTTTAAGTAATTGCAGAAAATTTCAAGTCTATTACAAAAAAAATTGTTATCAAAGGCTTCTGGTGGTCTGTTTGATTTTTCTGCATCACTACATAGATTTAAATTCCCACAGCCTATGAAATTTATGTTTCACAGCATAGACTCAGCTTGTTATGGATCAGATTCCTTCTTTTCTGAACAGACTATGCCTGTGCTATGAAGAGATGCCCTGAAGAGTATTAGCAAAAATAAAGCTCTGGGATCTGCCCTTACTCCTGCTCTGTGCTTTTGGCAGAAATGAGGGGCCCAGGTCAGAGGCTGGTGCTTTGTGCAGCGCTTATCCAGCACTGCTCTGCTGCTAACAGCAATAATAAGTAGGAAATGCCATAGAGTATGTAGCTCTGGCAGACTTTCTAAAGTCTCATTTTTTGGGCTACTTTATAAACTAAGGCTTAATAAGACACTTAAGCTCTATCACCTCCTTTTGACCCGAGACAAAGTGCTGGAGGAAGCACTAGAAGTGAACTTTGCTCCTACACGTTAGAGAGGATGCCAGAATGAGATCTGACTAGCTGAGGTAACCACAGATACAAGAGTAAGGTTAGAAATAGTTTGCCTATCAGCACTTTGACAGCTTAGTTGCACCCTCTGATACCTGTAATGATGAAACTGCCCATTAGTTGTCAGGTAACAAGGATGGGCTGCGCCCAGGCACAGCATCTCTGTGATCTTGTGGCCAGTCATGCTGAGGCCCCTGCCCTGGCTACCCCTCAACTCTGTAAGCCCAATAGCCTGGGTGAGGTTCAGCACTAGAGGCCTAGACACATATTACTTCTCAATATTGCAAAATTTTTAAGGGTTCCAGCATGAAGATGCTTTTCTTTGTGTGTTAAGTGTGTGCACGATTCTACCTCCAGCATTTCTTCAGTGCATTGTTGGTGTTACAGTATTTCAATTCACTGTTTTCAAATATTAACATTTTGTGTAAATTTGACATACAATCAGTTCTGTGGGGTTCTTGGGAGGAAGAGGGACATTGATTCCTTTCCTTTTGTGTCCCCAGCTCATGCCTGGGATCAGCACAGTATTTCAACTTTGACAAAAAGAAGATGCTTGTAACTGGGTTAATAACTACCTTGGGATTAGAAAAAAAAAGAAGTCAAGGTCTTTAAATAAGCTGTTTAGCAATGAAGAGACAAAGAAACCCTTGAACATCACAGCCGTGAACATGAATCTGAAACTATAGGCCCATAAATCCCTTTGGGCAGCTTATCTGAAGAAAATCAGTTACCTGTATGTAACTTAAAGCATGAAAGCTTTTTTCTTTAATGCTGTAAACTAAAAAAAAATACAAATAATATTTCCTTCCTTGTAATGTTCAAGCAGAATTCATTTGCCGTTGATTGAATTTTTAAGAAACATTGTTTCAATACACGTATTTCCTTCTTAATTGTTCCCTCTTCCAATAAAGCAAGAGTTTATTGCATTTCCACAATTCTCCTGGGAAGAATATGGAAGTTTTGTTTTTTCTTTTGCAATACACTTCTTCTAATAGCTTGCAAAACAGCCAAACTCTAGCTGTGCCAGAGTCATGTGAGTTTCCTCAAATTGTGTCATTACTTTCCTGGGAGAAGTCTCAGATCTATCTAAAATAATTATTGTTTACAATGAATTTCTGTATTTCATAAAAAATAAAATCTTATTTTCTGTTCATGCAAAATCTCTCACTCGCATGAAAAAGGTGGACATACAGTGTTTAGGAATCACAGGGTTAACTGATTTCCTCAAAGGCATTTACATTCTTAATCGTATTTTGAACCAAAAAAAAAAAAAAAGATGATGGGACTTTTCTTTCCCAAATCAAAATATTCTTCATGTTTTGAAAAGTCCCTTTATTGAATATTGGCAGCTTTTGCAATTCAGCCATCAGCGCTGTTGAGACTCCAACTGTAATATTATCTCCCTTTTCAAAACAGACACTCATGCCCTTCCTCCATCACCTCCATGGAGAATGAAAGTACCATTTACTGTTTCAGATATAGCCTTTTGTCTCTGTTCACAGCACTGTAACTTGAATCTCTCATAGCTTCTAACCTCTTGTGCACACACCATGGCAGAAGACAGTTAAAAACTCACCCTCCACTCTGGAAAGCCACTCAACCAACAACACCCCCACCCTACAGCACAGCTCCTTTGTACAGTAATATCTTCTCACATGTCACTTTTTCCATGTGACCATCAAGAACTCAGAAAGCACAAGCAACAGAGCAATTTATATCACCAACACCTAAGCAGACACCTGTCCAGTGTCCCCTGTAGCATGGAACACCAGCTGGGTGTCTAAACTCTCACCTAGTAAAGGTTTCTCATCACTGATGTCTCAAACTCAAAATGAATCCCCCATCTCACTTCCCCGTCTTTCAACCATCTTATGCTCTTGCACTGTCCCTTTCCTTGGAGCATCTTGCTATTCATAACGCTCAATGGAAGTCAGAAACTATAGGCCCATAAATTCCTTTGGGCAGGTTATCTGAAGAAAATCAGTGATATATATGTAACTTCAAGCATTAAAGTTATTTTCTTAAGCAGCTTAAACTAAAAACAAATACAAATAATATTTCCCTCCTTGTAATGTTCATATTCAAGCAGAAATCACTACACCTACCCAGGACTGAATTTTTGAGAAATTGATACTAGCTGGTGTATATACTGAGACTTCTGTATCTATAATGGAGCCCTCACCCTCATTTTCTAGATCTGCTCCTATTTACCTGTGCTAGGTATTGTAAAACTGCTACAGGGGTGCCAAGCTCTCCTGGAATTACTTCTGCCATATATTTTTAACACTAAAAGGTTCACTATCTTCCAAAGTTCCAGCTCCTGCTACTTGCAGCATCAGAGTAAAATTTTAAATTCATTTCCATTGTTTTTTTTATTCTACTGCCTTGAGCTGTCTGGATGATAATCAGTAAAATAAGTGATTGCTTCAATTATTAACACTGGTGACCTTTGCTAAAACACAGCAAGGAGGAGAAAAGTATAGCTAGGATGCCTTGCTAATAGTAATAATCAGCCAGGAGGTCTCAGAGGGAAAGGAAAAACATGGAGTTATATTATCTGGGAGTTCAAACAGGGAGGCGGAAGAGAAGCAGAAGCAGGAGGAGAAGGATTTGATGTATGTTCCTCTTCTACCTCTGTATCCCATGGTACTGTCATGTAAAATGTTACAGAGAATTTAGTGAGACATGAAGCCAAGAGGGACAATTTGTCTGGCCCAGCACAACAATATTCTTACTTGGTTTGGAGAGTGGAAGCACATTTCTAAAATGCTCTAAATGCTGATTCCCAAACAGACAACTAGCTTCTCAGGCAGTGTTCTGCAGTGTTTATTTTCCCCGGATTGAACCTCTGAGGACTACACACCATTACAAACAACGTTTGGATTTATGACAATGCTCAGGCAAGGAACTGAATAGTTAAACAATCTTCTCCCCCTGGGGATGATGGCCTTGGTTTGTGCAGTATGCAGAGTTCCCTGTTTTTTTCCAATTGCAATCCCTCTGCTGAGTGGCAGGTGGAACAGATAATGCAGAGGAGAGAACAGCCGGTCTCCCTCCCATATCGGGCTACACTCACTCCAGTTTGGGGTGAATGCTGTAGCTCTGTCTTAATCTCGGTCCGGAAACAGCCCAAAAACCACCAGAGACTGAAGATTAGTAAAACAGGAGCTCGATATGGCAGGATGCTCAGGCAGAGAAGCTGCTCCACTCCCCAGAGAACTTAGTAATTTACCATCTGGTTGTTCTCCAGTTCTCACTCAGTTTCACCCACATGGTTTTCCCAGGGAATATGACACCAATTAATGGTGATTTTCTCAAGTGGAGACATTTCTGTAGTGTTGTCACTCATGGATGAAGTCCTGCATGCTGGCCGGAGCAGCCGTGGCTTGGGTGATTTCCATGCACTCATCCTGAACAGTAGGGTACAGGCAGAGCTTCTCTTCCCTGTGCATGGAGCCCCAGTAGCTCAAACACAGAACAATGTGAGACCACCGGGATTTTCAACCTATCTCCCAAGACAACAGAATTCTGGTGCAAGACTGGCAGTGTATTGGATGAAATACAGTAAAGAGGTTAATTAGGGTTTATTTACTGAGTTGTGAAAAAGCCTCTGTTCTCTTGTTGAGATGCACTGGTTTTGTTGCCACCAGTAACAACACTGTTATAAATAACTATGCTGAAAACAGTGTCCAGGGCACTTGAGTCTTTTACCACCCACAGTTAGAGCCATCTCTCATCCTCAGTTCCTTCCCCTGGTTTGTTCAATTCCCTAGCACATAGATCTCCTAACCCAGGGGATGGGGAGATTCTCCTCATGGCCATTCTCTCCTTCCTCTCTAAACTGGAGGAGCACCTCGACAAGGCTGGAGTGTATTAGATGGACCATCCAAGCTGATTCATGCACAGCAACTTTGGAGAGAGCAAGAACAGCAGCACACCTGTGGCAGTGACCCAGCCAGCTGTCTCCATGAGAACTAAAGAAATAACTTGGATAGATTTTTCTTCCCAGGATAGCAAATCTGAGGGAGATGGAGAAAGCATGCTTG
>VYZT01047449.1:72079-105487 GCA_013400735.1 Pomatostomus ruficeps
ATTGCAGACCACCAAGCAGTCCTGCAGTACCAAAAAGTGTTACACACCCGCAGCTGGCGTGGATGCTCTGTGCTGCTGCAGTGGGTCTGAGACCCTTGCTAGTAGTTAAACCTCCTCAGCTGAACACTGAGGGTTGGATTTCCCAGACAAGAGTTTTTATTAATCCAGTCTTCATAGTTATTAGCAGACAAAGTATGTGACTTGATCTGAAGTGCTAATCCTGCTCCCCCAGTATTAGTTATCTTCTTTGATGGGACAGCTTAAACTGCACTAGGCCCTTTGAGGTTGGGGCAAACTGATAGATTCTCATCACTTAGAAGTCAGTTTGGTCTCTGAAGGACTCCACTAAATGCCTCAGAAAAGGCTCTGACTGCTTTCTTCTCCTGGAACAGAAAACCTTGACAATATTGCCTTGTGATACTAAGGCTCTCCCTCTCCCTGAATTAAGCAGGTGATGACTGTCAGCAGCACAATGGATTTTACCCACGAGGATGCCCACAAGCATGGCCTGACAATGTTCCCACTCCTTCTGACCCCAGCAGGATCTCTGTCCAGACATCAATTGGGTGATCAGTGACCTTCCCCAGGATCAGGTGGCAGCTCTCCTCAGCTGCACTTTATGCACCACCAGGCATTGCAATTAGCCGTGATGTAATTAGGAGCAAGAAGCAGAACATACTATGCAGAGATGATTTGGGAGCCTGAGGCAAAAGGCTTTTGTCCATCAGCTGGTGAGCTGAGTAACTTACAAATTCTTAAATAAGTGGTGCTGGGCTCTAGGAAGAATTCAGGGTATAAGAGAAGGAATTTTATCTCTGTTTCATCTGAGGAAAAAAACAATAAAGGGAGACAATAAGAAGTTCCCTGGGGCTTCTTTTAAAATAAGTTGATCATAAACAACATGAAATAATATCAAAAACTCACGTATAAAAACCCACGCAATCTGACCTGTGTTGACTAGAGACTTTCCTCTGATAACAGAATAGTTGAAAAGCTATGTTAAAAGGAGGTAAATACTCTAAAAGGTATGATCTAAGAAACAATTACTTCATTGCTGTGCTTCTGGTGCTTTCAGATAGTGGCTGCAGTTTTCCCCACACTGAAAGAAGAGGCATTTTTCAAGTGACTGGAAGAGCATCTGTTATCCTCTCTCTCCTTTTTGTGGGAGTCATGAGGACACAGCATGGAAAGGGCAGGTGGGACAGGCTGCGGTGGGGAGGAGAGGAGGAAGACCCAGTAGCTGCCCAGGACTGCTCTCACCAAGGGTTGGCAATAAAGCCCAGAACCACCCCAGCACGTGGAATGGCACATTCATGCAAAAATTATCATCTCACCTCAGGGAGTAGATTCTACATTCCTACCATCTGCTTGTTCTATATTTACTGTACAGTGAAGACTGAAATACTTTAGAATAAGTAAGTAAAAGACCAAGCCATATGGGTTCCAGAGTCCTTTGAATAATCTGCAGGCTCATCAAGGATCACTCAGCTGCTTAGGTGAACACTGAGACCTCACAGAGCCAGCAACACTTCCATGGAGATAATTCCTTCTCTCTCTTTCTCCCGTGGATCCCCTGAGCTCAGAAGGAAGCCCAGCATTTATTTCAACAGTATTGGGCAATCTCACACTTCAGAGCCACAGTTCATCAGTACTGAGAACTGAAGGAGGCACCAGCCAGCCACCTACAGCACTAAGCAATCAAGGGCAGAACAGGTTTGTCATCTCCTTGTTTGCCTAAAACCACTTTACCACACAGCATCTGGAATGTACAATAGCATTGCCACAAAGGACAGCAGGTCCCAGGTGCTGTGCCAGGTCCACATTCAACTGGAGATCTCTTCCCCACTGCTGCCTTGTTCCTGACTTCAGCCCTCACTTTCTGGATGCTTTGGTCCCCATGACAGAAAGTCAGCACCTGCCAGGCACAGTGACAGTACAACCCTCTGGATGAAACAGCACAAGCCCTTTTTGAAGTTAATCTTCAGTAAAAATGTATGAGGGGGAGGGAGACAGAAGGCCTCTTGAGTCTGTTTGAAAGAAGCAGAAGTGAATACCTCTAAATGACATATTTGAATTTGATTCCTTTCATTAAGCAAAGATCTTTGTTGCCTTTATACCTGCTTAGGAAACAACAGAAAGGAGGCATTGTTGTCAAGCCATTATGCACAGGCAGGAACCCACATTAATCACTCCACACTGGCTACTGACCATCCCAGACAAAAAGGGCACACCCCACTTTGAACTAGCATTATGGTTAGAAGCCACTTGTAAATTAGTGCAGATAACCTCAGAAGATTATGGCTGGCTAACACAAATGTGGTGACTCAAAAAATTAAAAAATGAAAGGAAAACATAATCAATAATTCAGCAGATTTCCTGAATGAGATGTGATTCCGTGTGCTCCAAACCCTCAGCTCTCATCTATTCTCTTTCTGCTTACAGCTCACTGAAGCAAGTTAAACATTTTTTGCTCCCTTTGATGCATATATAAACAGATAAACTCCTTGAAGTGGCATGGCATGATAACATGTATTTTTGATACTGGACATGGACAGCCTTATTTATCTATCACCATTAGCAAGGGTCCTCCGAGACATATTGCCATATTGTAATGAAGTCCCCATTGTATCCAAGACCAGTCCCAGTCCCTGAGAAGTGTCACACTGGCTCTGCCATGCTCAGTCATCAGCTAAACATGAAAATGCAGTGCATAAAGAGATCTTTGAAAATGCTGCTTCAATGTCTTTGCAATTTATGGCTGTAAATATTTCCTCATGGGACTGAAGGGTGAATGGCATCTCCACTCCTCCTTGCTTACAGAGGTCCACAAATCTTTACATTAAACTTAAATGACTTATATAAGAAGTAAAATTCCAAATTTACTCCCCTGCTTCCTCCACGTTGTTCATAAAGGATTGAAATGTCCTTTGACAATACTATGCTCAAGCCACTTCCTCAATTTGAAACTGAACTAAACATAAACATTTACTGTATAGAAATCTATGGAACATCAGTCGCAATGCTGAAAAGCTTTCTGTTCCGTGATTAGGAGGCTACTGAATTCAGAAATAAAGGTTTTCAAAATGTAGTCTTCTGGAGCTGGGAAAAAAGGCAGTTATTTTTTCATTCCAAAACCTTTCAGTTACAATACTTATAATAGACTTTGAAAAGTTACAGGATAAGCCTTAAATGTTCTGCCCTCTTCATTTTAGGGAAGGATATTTTTGCCCTAGAAAGGACTAAATTGATGCAAAAGTGGCTTAGTCTCTAAGGCAGCTGGTAAACATTAGGCTGATAGGGTGGTCCTACTCTGACAAGTTGCTATATAAAACTGGTAAGTGAACTTATCCATTTTGTGGTCTGTATTGCAAGCCGTAACAAAGCAGTGCCAAAACTAAATACCTTCTGCTTCTTATGCCTGTTAGCCCAGCACAATTAATGCAACCAAGGGAGAAGGAACTGCACTAAGGCTTTTCTGCATTTTACTTGGACCTCACTGAGGTGGCTGAGGTCCTGACGTGGCTCAATCACGACAGGAAGTTCAGCTGGAAAACATAACAGCCTATTATGGCTGATAGACCTCTAATAAGCAGACGTTCAATAAGATATTGAAATAAAGATATGACTATGTGATGTTCCAAATGAAAGACTTCAAGACCTCAGTCTGCCAGAGCCATTATAAAAAGTAACATTTTTTATAGAGTTGCCAGAGGATAAACTGGAGCATTATTATGGCTATTTAAAACAAACAAACAAACAATCATATTACAAAATAATAACTAATCGCAGGCTATAGAAGAATAGATGCACTAAAAAAAAAAAGCACAGATTGCCACTCTATTTAGAACTAATTATGTACAATTTGAAGGAAATACAGTGAAGTATAAACAAGTAAGGTCAAACAACAGATTCCCAGTTTCAAAGCAAAATGTGCTGCACTATTTTAAGTTTTTAATGCAGATCACAAAAGTGCAAACTAAATCCAGTTCCCACCAAAATCTGTGATGGGAATTGATTTGGAAAAGCAAGATGCTTTCCCTGGAACTTCAATGCAATTTTTTTCTTCCTTTGTAGAATGAAAAAGAAGAAATATTATTGGGTTAAGTCTACCTGAGCTTCTAAATAACTACAACAAAAGGAGAAAAAGAAAAGGAGATTGCTGCTCAGAGTAAAGCTGTTTCCATAAGGGTATATGCTCATAAAGGACTTCTCTGGGAAGGGTGAAGATGGATATGGATAGGTTTAGTACAGGGAGTGGCTTCCAGGACAGGTTTAAGTGTCAATCTTAGAGGAAAATGTACTACCTAGAACACTCTAAATTGGGTATAGAAGGACAGCATGGGAGACAAACATGAGAGTCCCCACTTACTGCAAGATTTTGCTGGAAGCAGCAGAAAAGGCATTGGGGTGCACTGAAGAGCCCACTCCCTAGCTCCTGAAAACACTTGTATCCTTCCAGGCTGTGGTATGTCTTCAAAATCTCTGATACAGAAAATAGAAGAGGTCTCTTGGTTCGAGAAACTAAATGCCATGATGGAAAATTGCATTCTTTCTTTTATATCCCTTGGAAATGCTGAACAAGCCATATAACCAATATTTTCTAAGGTGATCAGGGTCTGTTTCATCTTCATTTTCTGGACATTTACTGCTGAAGCCATTATATCCTAGGGTGCTACATAGTACCGCAGTACAGTCTCAGGTTGCAAACTCCTCAGACTGAACCCCTCGTGTTAATGGAAAGAGAGTTTTTGTCCTTCCTTCTCCTCTCTGTTTGAGTGGAGGGGTAGCACTGCCTTCCCTCTCCGCGGGACTCCAAAGGGTAGTCAGTGCCTGGGAATCATTCCTGCTGCACTAGCAATTAACGCTGCCAAGAAGCATGTGAGAAAAGATCGATCTACAGGGTGTGGGTGGAAGAGCTTTCAGTAAATAAGGCCAGGGGTTGTACAATGAACATGAAGGAACAGATAAAGTACTCAACAACTTCTAGAACACACGGCATGAGACAGAAACCCCACGACAAGTATGGGATGATGTAAATCAGAGATTGTCCCATAAAGCAGAGGAATTAAGGTGCATAGACAATCTTAATTCTGGCACCTACCAGTTTTGTGAGAGCTGGACTACAATTTAGCAATTAATTAAAAAAAAATAGTACATGAAATACTCTCAAAGTTTAATCCAGCAGTTTATTTATAGGGAAAGCTGTGCCTGAGCCATAGTATAGCCAGAAAAGCACGGCTGGCCAGCTACTGGAGCACGTAGTAACAAGTCGAGTTAAAACGTTGGACACAGGTTTGTGTGTAATCTGAATTATCTAGTTAATTTCCTATGCTATAAAGTAGCAATAATGGTATTTCCTAAGTATTTGTGACAATAATTAATTATTTCCTAGCACATGAGATCTGGCAAGGAAAGGTTCCACTGGAAAAGGAAAACGTAAGTAAATATTAATGATCACATCACTAACAACACTATAATTTTTTCTGCTTTTCATATTCTCCTGTCTTCATAGTGCTTCATGAAAATTCTGTGACTATAAAAATGCTACACAATACATTAAATATGAAGCTGAAACAAGAACCTCAAGGAAGAAAACATCCTCTGTCTAGAATTTAAATTAATAATCAGGTAGAATTTACTATGCTACCAAAATAATTTCAATTACCAAGAGTTCATACATGCCCTAACCTTAGCATTGGCTGTTCAATTGAAAATTGGTTCATTACATTAAACTCCTAATGGGAAAAATCTATGTTTCCAAAACACGAGCTTGTTTTTCTAGTGATTTAGTGATTGTGTTCAATGCATACTGGTGATAGGAGGCTTCAGAGCTCCTCAGAGATTTAGTGCACAACAGGAAAGAACCAGCCTGCTCCTATTGAACTATATATGCCTCCTGCTGGCTAAACCATCTGACTTTTCTTATTTGGGCTGACAAATCAAATTCAGTTGAATAATATGTTGATTATTCATCTGAAAGAAAAAAACAGGAAAAAGAAAGACAAAGCATTTTTTTTCCCTTTGTAAGCTCTTTTGTTTTTCAGTTGAAGTAATAGATGACTCCTCTAGAGAACTTTCAGGGATAAGTTCATTTTAAATGGAAATGTGACATTTGCTTTCAGATTGAAAAGATAATTAATTCCCGTTGAATTTGACTGGAGTTTTTTTACTGCTTTTGTATTTCCTGCAGAAGATGTTACTTCATTTCGGTTTGACCCACAAATGACTTTTTTTTTTGTGTGTGTGTGTGTGTTCCAGACCTTATCTTTGAACTGAAAGATCAGTAATTCTGAGCTCCAGTTTTACCAAGATTTCATCTCTTTTCCAGGCTGTCTTTAGCCCAGGTTTGTCATAGTATTTTGCTAGCCTTGTTCAATTTTGCATCTAATGTTTGATCAAATCCCTGTTTCTAGTCTGATCCAAACATCATATCCCTAAATCCAATCCACTCCTATCTTACTTTCCTAAAATAAATTAAAAAAAAAAAATTATTATTTATCAGAGTTTGCTTCTCTGGAAAACTACTCCTAGTGCACATCAAGATACAACAGAATTTTTGTTACAATGAAAAGAAAAGGTAAGACTTTTGTTGTTATGGTTGTTAAAATACTCCGGAACAAAGTGAATTTAGAGAATTTTGCCTCTAAATGCATCAGAGATGCCAAAGAAGGGTCTTGAACACAGCAGAAGAAACTCCTCCTTTAAACTGGCACTGCAGTGTTCCCACACCCCCTGTGTCACAGCCGGTAACACATTCACATCTCTGCTTGGCCAAGGGGCCCTGACCTATCCAGATTTATGGCTGGACAGGTTGATGCTGGGGTGCGTGAAGATGACCTCCGGTGGTGGGCTGACACCAAAGTCTGAGAAAACCCAGATACACTGGGAAAAGCCTCTCACCCCCGCATTGACTTGGGCTAAGACAGCTGTAACCTGGCCCTGCTTACCTGGGGAGACCTTTGACCCCACCCCTCTCCCCATCCTATTGTACTGACCCCACACCTTGTCCCCACTCCCCGGTTTGTACCCTTTATAAGTCCAGGCCATGCTGGCCTCGGTCTCTTTCATCCCTGGCTGCCCTTCAGCAAGAGAAAGAAAGCCTTGCTGGAATTTGCCATATGAGAGGGCCCTCCACTCCTTGCCTCTGACTGTGCATGAGCTATCTGGAACACGTGGGTGAGAATTCAGTGCCCTCCCAGGCACGGATGGGTGGAAGTGGCCTGCTTCTGTGTATGGGACACAGCTGGCCTTCTCTATCTCCCCACGGCAGGACAGAGAAGTAGCTTGGACTGCATTTGCCCCTTCCCCCACCAACCACCCCGAGACGCACCAGGCTGAAATATACAGGTTGACATTTCAGCCAATGTTTTCTGACTTTCTGCTCTCCAGATACACATTGATTGTGATGCAAGTTATTGATGACTACGTTATCAGACATGAAAACCTCCTCTAAAGAGTCTTCACTTTCTCCCTACAAGACCATTTTCCTTTCCAAACCACACAGCACTGTTAAACGAAGTCCCTCTTCTGGGTCCATAAGCATCTGTAGGTCCTCTTTTAATTCTCTGTACAGCCTGACCAACAAATTGGTAGAATAACTAGGCAATACTAGCAGACACAGAGAGAAAATACTTAACTATTTCATCTGATAAAGCTACAAGGTTTGACATATAACACTTTATTTCTTTGGAACTTCTTTCAGCACCTGAGAGCATCCCCAGTGTACTCATTTCCCCATCATCTGGATGTTTAATGGAAGTGTTCCATACATGTTAATAGCAGATGTCTGTCTACACCAATATGCAGAGATCCACACACCAGAGATGGTCACTGGTTGAAACAAACAGCCTGATGATGGTCACCATCATATTTATAGAAAGTACCTCTGTTTTCTTGGCCTTCACAGACTGACCTTACTCATGAAAAATCATACATCAGCACTTACCTTACAGAGAGCTCAGATTAAATTTATTGTTGGCAGGCCCCTTGCTATGAGTCTTACTGAGGAGCAGACAAGCTGGAATCAGAAACCCAGGGAGGGATGGGCAATTAATAATGGGCAAGAGAAATCGCCAAGCACAGCCTGAACCTCTTTTGCTGTTGCATTAAACTGGCGTGTTTGGGAACTGCCAAATAAGAACTAATGAGCTATGATTGCTTCACACAATCCTGCAAGTGGGCAGGGCTAATTTATTAGTACTCATCCTGAGGGAGGGAGATCCCTTCTACAGAGAGGAAGCCACCTGTTTTTGTAGATCAGTGAAGGCTTAGCAAGGCAGGAAACTTAAGCAATCAAAAGCAGAAATTAAGTTATTCATTTAAAGCTCTTGTTAAGCTGTGAAATATAAAATAACTTCCTGCTAAAAAGGCAATCATAGTTGCAAGATGAGATAGAAGAAATTTTATTTTCCAGTTTAAGACAAGCCCAGATTTCAGAGAGATTCCTCCTCTTTCTTTCTTGTAAGAAATGCAGTCATACACCTTTCTTGAAACAGCAAGACTTGCTGTTTCTAAACAACATTATAAACGCTGTTATAAATCATTCTCAACAGGCAGCTGTGCTGAAGGAATCCAAGGGGAAAAAAGTGACAATTGCAGCCTGTAAGGGGATATTGGTTGCTATTTTGTATTTAGTTGTGTTGGATTTTTTCTTTTGCTTGACAAAATATGTTTAGTTTGTCAAATTGGGCTGCATCAGAATGAGAAATGGAAATAAAAGAATATAATTGACTTCACAGCACAGCGTGAATTCTCCGTAAGATGGACCTGCTTTAGGATAGCCTGGACTAGACGCTTGAGTAGGCTGTCATCTTTCAGGCACCTCTGGTTGGAAGATTAAACATTTTGGTGTAAATCTGACAGCACAACTTGTATCTTTTGGCACCTAAGGCACATCTGAGATCTTGCTGTTACTCAGATAGTGCCTATTTGCCTTGTCACAAAACACACAGTCACCATTTCTTTGTCCTTAATCTCTCAAACACCTGCTGCTCTGTTCACTGTGGAGGAGTTATCGATTCGCCCGGCTCTAGCCTCTCCTCACACGTCAACAGACGTGACAACGATTGCCAGGGCTCTTGCTTTTCCTGCTGCGACATCTTAAAACCCACTCCCAGGTCTGTAATATGACATCATAAAAATGATCTCATGAGGTTCCAGTCTGTACTTAATGACTCTTTGCAAAACAGCCTCAGTTAATGTGCTGTTTTGTTTCTTTTTCAATCATTGCATTCCCAGCTTGTGCTCTGGAATGAACTGGGTGTTTCTTTCCCACAAACCCTTGTAGGAACAAGAGTTTTGCAGGCTCAAACTCTGTCCTTTGTGGAATTTCTGCCCAGATATTCATGCAAGGGGGAAGCAATAAACCTGCAACTGTTAGATCTGTGCATAGTGCATACAAGGGATTAACAGGAAACTGACTTTCTCCTCTCTGGATTAGCTCTGAAAGATTAACAGGAGCAAAATGCAGTGTGGATATCTTAATTTCATTGATGCCACCTGCAAAAGCATGAAATGCACAGAAGGCCAGATATGTTCAATGAGGTAGTGGCATAGAGAAAAGCTTTTGGTCTGTGGTTGTTGTTTGGGATTGGGGGAAAGGGGGTGTTTGTTGCTGTTATGTTTTGTTGTGGTGGGGTTTTGGCTTTTTTTCCTCTCCAGGAATTTCAGTAGTCATATTTTTCCCCACTTTTGGTTGCATATGAAAGTCAGTTGTTCACCTCAAGAAACATTCAGATTTCTGATAACAGGTAGAACTGTGTTGCTCAATTTACACTCTTCTCTTTTTAATGTGATTCTCATGCTTGTAAATGAGAGAGAAGGACCACAGTTTTGGACCCCCACCATTTAACCTATTTGGCACTTTGTGGTTCAGTGTAATGGAGTGGATATTTTAAACAAGTTCTTCATATGCGCAACCAAGATTCACAGTAACCACATGCTCTGGAATGTAATAAAATCTTAATTTACTGCTTTATTCTTCCCAGACAGATAATTGTACTTAGAAGGAAATAGCGGCACAAGGCCATTTAGCTAATTGCTTCAAGTAAAACCTATGGTGTCCATCCATCCTGTGTAAATTGGGTTCAGTAATGACATTTACATTGCTCTGCCTCGGAAATGGCACTGTCGAAAGAGTTCTCCATCAAGAAAAACATCAGCACCTTGTGCCAGAATGAAAGGAAGGGATGACCCAGAGGCAGTCCCCTACGGTAGGGAAAGTCTCAGGGTCCCCTGTGGAAATGATCTAAAGCTTTGCTGGAAAGCAGTAACTGCCAGGCCAAAAAATGTGCTGTGAAGTCTCTGTGGGATATTCCTTCCTGAACCATTCATTTTAGTATGTTACTTTATTATTATATACTAATTTATTGTTTTTAAAGCAACTGTAATTGGTTTTCTACCATGTAACAATTTGTTTCAAATATAGTTGGTGTTATGCAAAACAGCAGATTGTACTGAGAAAATAGTTTTTCAGCAAAAATCTTAGTGTGACTCTCAGCATCCTGCATACAGATTTTGGAGGAAAAAAAGGTACTTCACAATTTGTCACACATCCACCCTTTGGTTTTTGCTGGTTTGTTGGGGTTTTTTCTTCTTTTCTTTGTCTTTCTCAACCAACCCTTGGAACAATGACTTGGATCAGTCTGCTGAATAGGTCAATTTGCTGGAGGACTTCAGAAACTTTAGTACCATCTGTATATCCCAGGCAATAGGTCACAAAGTCTGAGCAAACAGCTGTATCTTGATAATGTCTGGACCTGGAAATCAAGTGAACAAGTAGAATGTGCATAAACTAGAAAATGCAAATAACCATTTTTGCATGAAAAGTAAGAGTGATACAGAGTAGCTAAAGTAGGTCCAGTTAAGAGACTCATGCTCATAAGTACAGAGAGGTAATTTTGGAGATGGGCTTTGGAGAAATATGTCTTGACTTGCACAGTTAATAACAACAAATAGCAAGAATTAGTATGGACTGAGTAGCATAAACAACATTTAAAAAGTAGTACAAAAACACGGGAGATTGTTTTGCTCCATCCAGAGAAAGTTTTTTTCTTTTTTTTTTCTTCCAAAGTCAAGCGAAGGCTCAGCCATGAGGGGCCTCTATACACACTATGCAGAACTATGAACCGTGCTTACTGGAATTTTTCATCACCCCCCCTTTTGCTGTCAAAAGGAACCACAGTTCAAGAGTTTGTGCCCTCTGTGAATGCACTGGCCTGTGCCGCAATTTCCCAGGCTAAAGGAAAAACAAGACAGTGAGGGAATCTGAGGCCTCACATAGAAAGTAGTCAACACAGAAACATCAAAAAAGCTACAAAAAGGCAAAAGAATTTACAGTAAAAGACAACCCCAATCTTGTCTGTGCGTCCCAAGGTCAAAGAACTTCACCTGCTCTCTCCATCAGTAACTTCTTCCAGTCATCCTGGCAAATAATTTCTATGGAAAGAAACTAGGAAAGAGAGACAGAGCCTCCTCAAAGTTCTGATTCTTGCTTCCCTATTGTCTGATCACCAAATGCAGAAATGACTAAGTATGAGTAGAGGTAGGGCTGGAAATTTGTGTCTCTGTTTTGAAACCAGCCCAGCACCATGGCTTCCCAAATTAGACACCCAGGAAATATGGCAATCTGGATCATCAACCAGAGCGAAAATGTAGAAGGGACAAAAGCACAAAGGTCCAGCAAAAATTATATTACCAGCAAAGCCCAGTTTTCTAGGGATATGGAAAAGAAAATGTTAATTACAGCTCCTCTGCCCTTGCTGGATGATAAGACAACAGAAAGGAAAAAAACCAACAGGAAAAGTGTTTTCATCTGGATGGTCTTTGTTGCAATTTTTTTTCCAATCTTTTAAAACATTACATCATAAAATAAAGACAATAGCAGCAAAACTTATCAAGATGGTACAAGCACATTCTGCTCTGCACCCTGGTAATGACATTTATGAAACTGTCATTTTTCTGAGAATGCCCTTCTTAAGCACCATTAAATCTTACAGAGAGAGTGAAAGAGGGACAAGAAAGTAGATAGAACATCCTTGCAAGTGGCTTTACTGATTGTTTATAGTCTAATTTGAAATTGATCAGGAAAAAATAGTAGAACAGCATCCCAAAAAAGATTTCCCCAAATTTTAAGAAAGTTCTTTTCCAAACACAAAGCTGAAAATTACTAATAGTGGTTTCTCAATATTGTCCAAGGTTCAGGTCAAATTCTATTAGAACTTGGAAAAAAATCACTCTAAAACTACATTGATAAGCTGCCATGACTAAATTTAAATTGTGGGGAAAATATGATCTAGACAAAATGTCTGCTTTTTTCCAATTAAAGCTACTATATGATTCCAGGATCTGAGAAACTGCTAAATGGTAGGCTGAAAGCTCATATGTTTGGCTTACATCTCACAATAAGCACCATAAGCTTTCCTCTTCAAGCATCCAGCTCTCAGAATAAAAAGGACTTTGGGGATAGAATGTATTTGGGAGACAAAATAATTCTCTCTCACATGCCAGGTATCACCTGCCTTTGCTTTGCTCTCAAGATCAGCTAGGGAAAGCAGATCCTCTTTGCCTCAAAAGGCCAAATGCTACAGAAATGTCCACTTTCCCCCAAAAGCAACAGCCCTGTCATTTCCTGGTGATAAGACTTAGCTCAGATGTGACTTGTAACCAGAGATGAGGCATCACAAGAAGTTCACATCTGTCTGCATGGAACGAGGAGGCACCACCAGTAAATCTGTGTGCAAGGACCAGTTTCATGTGCCACATGAAGGGTGTTTGCATGGGACTGTTCTTCAGCTGGTTCCTGAGAACACACCAGAGTGGTGGGTAAGACCTGCCCTCAGAGTGACCTTCCCACCCCAACATGATCCAGCTGACAGACTATGCACTGGCTACATCAGGGCAACCCCAAATTAGGTTTTGCAACTTCTTCCTCAATGATTTCAACAGCACAAGTCGACGAAGACTAATAACATTATGAACTGCAGTTGCAGTGGCAGGAGGCCAAAATACAGTCCAGTTAAGAAATGGTATTAAGGAAACTAACTGCTACTGATGGTAAAGGAGATGGGGACCCTGGGAAAATTTCAGCAACACAAAGGAATTTTCAGACCTACATTTTTTTGCTGATACATTTCAGCCAACCAGTTTCCTGCATTAATCTACAAGCCTTTATTTGAGTTCCACAGATTTGTGTTGATTTGCCTTGTGTTTTCATTGATATTTAAATTCCTAGAGATCTGTTTCTGAAGCTGAGCTTATTTGTGTTTAGTATTGATATAATGCCATTCCAGTAAGTATAAATTGCACAGCAGAGATGAGTTAGAACAGCAGGCCTTTGCTATAAAAAGCTTAAAAATAACAAGCTAGCTTCACTTTACTGCACAGACTTACAGGGGCAGATTTTGGCCTTAGACTGGACAAAACATAGCTCAGAACAAGTAAATGTACAGGGAGGACTGAAGCAGTCCCCAGTCACCTTTCAAACTCACATCTGTTTAGTAGGAGACTTCTTGCTCTAGGTTAGTACACAACATAACATGACAGTCTTTGCCTGTAATTTATTTCTAGTGGATGATGGGAAAAGTGAGAGTAGCAGACATCATGCAACCTGACAGCACAAATAAACCCCTGAGAAAACCAAACAGCCCATGTACAGCATAAATACAAATACTTCAGAAAAATGCGGGACTTCTAAGGACAGGGTTTTTAACAACCTGAACTCAGACATAATTTCATTTATTACGGGACAGAGATTTTTGCAGAAAGTCTCTGGCATAGTCCATTAATGGCTTTGGAGGAAGCAGACTGGTACTAGAGACATCATAAAGCCAGGCAGCAGACTCTCGGATGATTTGTAATTTCATGGCAACAATCAAAATCAGGTCTCATGAATATAAATCACTGGGGGAGGGATAATTATTTTATTTTATTTACTATTATTTCTAGGATTTATTAGAAATAATGTTCCCTATTAAGTGGTAATGAAATTACAAATCATATGAAAACCAATATCTGCACAAGTTCAGTGATGGTTATGATGGTTAATGGTTCAGGAGGATCCCCAAAGTGGCATAGCAGAATTCTTCTGCACAAGGCAGGGAAAGGGGGACTGCAGAGCTGAAAGCTGTAGGAATACAGCAGTTGCGTCATCCTCTGTGTGTGAGGGCTGCAGCTCCAGAAAATCCATGTTTCCTTTGTTCTTTCAGGTCCCAATTCCCATGTCAAGTCATGTTATGCTCAGGGCAGGATCTGAGAGTTAAAGTCAGTAACCCATCCTTTTGTTTGACTTCTTATTTTCAGGCTGCTGGGAAAGGGCCTAATTTAGAGAAAGAAGTTTTGGATATGCTTCAGACTACTTTTGTTAAAACTTTCCACAATGGTGGGACAGCCTCACTAGAAATAAAATGACAAGTTTTTTATAAGTATTACTGAATGCCAGAGGGTGAGAATTTTAGCCATAAAAACACTTGAGGTTTAAGCTGAGATTCTCTCTCAAGCTGTTGCAGACCATTAAAACCAAGGGATGGCCTTTAAAATTTAAATTTAGCTCATTAAAATGTCATTTTAGGTCTCAAGATGTTTCTGTCTGGCTTTCTATGAAATACACCATTTGCACCTCCCATATTATAATAAAAATTATGTATATTGAGGTAATTAATAGGCAATCATCTAGAAGAAAATATTTACTCCTGTAGTAGCCTGGCAACTTTCTCAGCAAGTTTCTCAGATGCAGAAACTGAGAGGAATGAAAGAGAGCATTTTGCTTTCATATAAAAGGTCATCAAATGCTCTGCTCGGTATCTCACTGAGAGTTTACCATGTATCACCTTTTGTCCCTGAACTATTATATCCCAAACCAGGGGATTCTGAAGAAACAATGATAAAATGTCAGCCAGAGGCTCCTGCATGGCATGACCATACAGAAACTAGAACAAGACACACACACCATCACCTGGAATCTGGACAGGGGACAGATAGAGAACTCAGAAAGTTAAGATTAAAACTATGCCAAGATGTCATTGCCCTTCTCTTACGTCAGAGCAAACAATTCCGAATTTGCCCAACAAATTTTGGCTCCTCAGTCACTTCTCCACATTGTCTTGTTTTCCATTATTTGCCTGCTGTAAAACTCCCTGCTCACGCAGACAATTCCTACAAGATAAACTTTACTTTCCCTGACCCTAATCAGCAGAAATTCCCTGGCTATGACTAAACCTTATATCTCACATATGCGCATATGGACAATGCATCTCCCATATCCTTACAGATGTCTGTGTGACTATGCAGAACTTTTCTACCACAGGCAAGCATTTCTTGTGAGAAGAACTCATCTGAGGAACAGATAACACTGCATGCATGATGCTGATCTTGGCATTTGGTAACCAAAGAGAATTATTTGCACAAACTGAATGTATTTCATGCTTTCAGAGTCAAATGAGATGCTTTTGGGTGCCAGATCCTTCACCAATGCAAAGCGCAGGACGATGTAACAAGGCATTACTTTAATTCTCAGACCCAAATTATGTCTGAGCACTTCTGAACCTTTTCTGAAATTCAAACAAAAATCTAAATTGCAGCTTTCACTCCTAACCTCCTACCAGTAAAACAACAGATCTGAACAGCCTTGGTACACCCAGATATGCTTCCTCCATCCTGGCACTACAGAATTAGTGATGCTTGTGGATGAGACTTCAGAAGATTTGCTCATATGTGGCACTCAAGGCCTGCCCAAAACCAGCAGTAACAGGTAGGCTAAAGAATTCCAGTGCTTGAGGAGCCCTGCACCTTGCTGGTGTCTGCCTGGGGCTGGCGAAGATGGGATCTGAGGGCGGTCACAAGTCGCCATCTGTGTGTTTGGGAAGCCAAGCACAAGGCTGCCTCGCACAAAGGTCTCCAGAAGCCACGGCAGCTCTTGCGTCAAGTGGAACCTTCCCCAGGACTGGGCTTACTGCCCTGCCTCTGGTAAGGCAAAGCCAGAGTGCAGCCCTGCACCCTAAGAGATTCACTGGTGAAGTAAGCAGAATTCAATTTCTCTTGGATCTTATTGAGTCAGAGCAATCCCAAATGACCTGAAATTTTTCAAACATTGATTTTTCATCCTTGATTTTTAGACAGATAATGAAATTAGAAAGATGATAAGATATTTCAAGAGAAGTTAACCAGCAGACAGAACAAACTAAAAACTTCTTTTCTCCTCTGCACTAGTGGAATTTGTCTCACTCCTGCAAATCCAGCAGAGTCATTAGTTACGTAAATATGTATACTCAAAATTTGCATTCGCATTGCCATGCTTCCCTTCATAGCCATGGCAATCATGTATTCTGGTGGCCAGTTAGATCTTGAGTTGTCTCATTGTGCATAAAATCTCAGAAACTGTCACAGAATGACACATGCATTTTTGCGTATGTAGACATTGGCATGCAATTCCAAAAGTCCGTGTCTGCAGGCCCTGTGAATGTCTGTATGTTTGAAGACCCTGCAAGAGCCTCTGCAATCAACATTCATGCTTACCTTACCTATAGGCCTACAGTTTGAATTGCAGGAATAGTTAGGATTTTGTGAAAGCTCAGGGAAAGCATTGCTGGTACAATCATGTGTATCTCATTTTCAGCATGTAAAATCTCCTATCTGCAAAGGCCCACCCAGTTGCCCACAGGCTGATGCTATAAAAAATTTAGTATGTTTTGCAATTCCCATTAATTATTTTTCAGCCTTTTCTTTGAATATTTACTGTGAAGTCTAGACACAATTCTATTTTTTTATATCCATGTGCCCAGACAGAACAAAAGATTTTTTTAAAATGCCCACAGTTTAGTTACATTTCACTTTAGTCTAGAAATGCAGAGAGCTCATGTTTAGTCTTTATCAATAAAAGGGATAGTAAATGTCCAACAAAGATAGTAACTGAAAGGAAATAAACCAAATAATTCAAAATACTTGTTTAAAAAGTTACAAAATATGACAGCATTAATGGCACTTAAAGCTATAAGCACTTAAAAGATTACCACAATATTTTTCTTCCTAAATTTCCTTTTTTTTTTCTGAGATTATTACAGCAGCTTATATCAAAACCAAACCCAGCAAAAGGGGGCAGAGAGCCCTGAGATTCTATGGTAGCCCTGGCCCTCATTTGAATCATGTATATGCTCATGTCTGTTTTTAAAAATTCAGATTCAGCTAGAGAACAGCAGTTTGCTGACATGCAAAAGCTATAGCTTCCCTTCTGTCCTTATAGTCTTACAGCATTAAAATAGAAGGGTTTTTTTCAGTGGTAGAAAGTGTGAATGAGAAATTCTTTTAAAAAAAAGTTGACCCACTGTTTTCTACATCTAGCCAAATATCATTAAATTGTTGTTTCTCTTTTAAACAACATAGCATGAGATTATGTATTTTCTTCATATGCACTTTCTTGCTGTGACTTTACATTGAATTTTCCTACATGAGAAAAAAAATCCATTTGTTTCTTTTCTTTTTTCTTTTTTTTCCACTGCTTAACATAAATACCCACAGAGTTTTTTCTTTTTTTTCTTTTTTTTTTCTTTTTTTTTAATTGAAAAGAGCAATCCAACCCTTAGTTATGTCTGTGTTGATTTTCAAACTAGCACCCAGCTGCTGGCTGTGTCCATGAACATTCTTTTGGCATTTAGAAAGATAATGCATCTGACTCAAAAATAGGGGGGGAAAAAATCTAGCTTGGATCACGTGCCAAAACATAAACTAAGCTTTACTGAAAGTTTCTAGTTCACTCCAATCATTTCTCCTCTTTTTAATCACCAGGGGAAGGCTTTATGGATGCATACTCTGTTACAAAGACACACTCTTTTTCATCCCTTTCATAGGGTCTTCTTGCATAGCTGCCCTTTTTCTAATATCACACCATGGTAGGAGCACTCTGGTGATACTGCCATGGTTCAATCCCTTCCTTTGTGTCTTGTCCTGGTAATCTTATACAGGCTGAAATTTCCATGTGCGTAGCTTTCTGTTGCCATTCTGCAGTGCTGTGTTCCTGATTTGTTTTGGCAGAGCAAGCTGAAGTCTTTATGGCACAGTGAAATATTCTTCGATGCTATATAATTCAGACTGAATAAGGAGTCTGTATAAGGCACGTGTCTCAATATATATGTATATAAAAACACCAACATTGTTAATTCAAGTCAAGCATCTTTTACATTTAACTTCTGTCTTAAAGTAACACTTTGTTTTTATGCTCCCTTTCTTTGGCTTCATTGGGAATCACTCCATTTTCCAGGTCTGAGTGCTGCTGGATGCAGTTGGTCAGAGCTGCAGTGCTAGAAGAGTTCTTGGAATTACACATCTTCTCTGTCTTCTCTTCCTTTTTTTCTTCATCCAAGGAATAGTTTCTGAAGGTCTCATAAATTTTATGCATATCCTCAGGCATGGTCTTTTTGAGGTCTTTGTTTTTCCTTTTGGTCATCTTAGCAGACGATCCAAACTTGTTAATGATGTTGTCCTCGGATGCCCCCTGCCCGTGCTTGTTGAGCTTATCTGACCCTTTAAGGCGCAGGTTGTTTGGCCTGTTGTTGATGCTTTCCTGAGAGGAGGCCTTGAAGCGTCCTGTTTCCAGGGTAGCAAAGACAGAGCGCTTCTCTGGAGAGAGCATGTCTAGGGAGTGGGCTCGCTGGTCCAGGCCCAGGCGCCTGCGCTCCATGCTCCGGATGGTGGCTGCCCGTTGAAGTTTGTCATGGATCTCCACGCTGAGCCGCCTCCGTGTCTCTCTGAACTCAGCCGTCACGTTTGCTTTCCACTCTGCTGCGTGGGCTTTTATTTCTCCAACCTTTACAACACAGAGAAAGAGAAATTGATTTAAAAAGAAAAGAAAAATCTTTCCTGTAGAACAGCAACACAAGCACTTTCTTCTCTGGCATGAAACTGGGGAGTGGTCCCATCTCCACTACATCCATCTGCACCCAAACTTCAGTAGCAAAGTTGTTACACTGAGCAAACTAAACATACCAACTGATGTCTTGGGCGACATAGGACTCATCTGCCTGTGTCACTTTGCCATCCCACACATTTTATAGCTGTGTTACATGATGGGACATGTTCATGCTAATCCATCCTTGATTAAGAACAAAATTCCTGACTCATAGTATCAGCAGTAGACGGTCAGGAGTGGGCAAAGTTAATCACATATAACTAAACCAATATGCTTCGGAACACCACAACAACCAGTGCAGTAGTACAGTAATGTGTTTTCCTATATTCTCATGGATGCAGCTGTTTAGTCCCACTGAAGGTTCTGTTCAGGGCCACAGAGTCACAGAGCAGTTAATGTTAAATACCCATTAGCTAATTTCAAGTGGCTCTTTGACTCTTCCAGTTCATTCTCAGGGACAAATGCAGCTGTCTTTAATGGAGGTTTCCATTGCACAACTGTTCAAATACCACACTCTCAAGCCATCTGGAGGAGTTTTCAACACACATTCTCTGTGGGCACTATGAGCATATCTTTGAATGTCCTACTGTCTTTCTTTATTTTACTCCTTTGCACTGGAGGCTGGAATAATGGCTAAGAATAAAGCACCAAATGATGGCTGTATTGAACAAATATACCTTTCAAAATGAGAAAAATCAAGATAAATGACCAAGCAATATTTCAGTTAAAACAGGCCTTTTTCAAAGTTCAGCTAAAGGAGAACAGATTCAGGAGTACCGTTTCTGCAGGAGCCTACCATGGTCAATGGTTTGCTTGTGCTGCTGCAGCCTCAACTCAGGATTTTGCATCCAGTAACCCACAAGGAGTCATCTTTTGTTCCACAGGCCAGATGTGCAGATGCCCATTTAGCACTGTGGCAGAAGGCATCTTGTATCCATGTGGGAGACCAGATTCCCAGCTCTAGTGTCTGATGATGATCAACATAATAGCCAAACTCTCCGCAGTCCCCTTTATTAGTGGAGATGCATGGGGGATGCACCAGGCCTTGGGTGGTGCAGATGTCTTCAAAAATTAGAAACAGCACCAGCCTCCTGCCAAACTTTGTCTTTGCCTCCTCCTTGGTTAACCCTGCCAGGTAAGCTTGGCTGGTAATGAAGGTGGAGATTGCCTTAAAATTTGAAATTATATTATTAACATCCTCCACCACAGGCTTCAGCTCTAGAATCATGGCAATTTCCCTTCTATTTTCCACACTTATTTGAGTGAAGCATTAGCAGTATCCTCTTTGAATCATGGAGGGCATGTTCTGAGTGAATTTTGTCATGCTCTCATTGATGCTGACTACTCAGTTTCGTCAATTTTCAACAACAGAGAATACAGTAAGAGGCCTGAATCTAAACTTCTATTCAGAACCATATTCCCTGGCATAAGAAAAGACAGGAAAATCTCCTAATTTTTAAGGAGAGAACACTGACATTTCTAGTACAATTTCATAGCTAATTTCAGAGTAAAAGCTGGCCTCTCATTCCATTATTGCAATCCTACTGATGTGTTCTGTTTATTTTTGAGTACTGATGGAAGTGTTACAACCTTGGTTACTTCAGTTGCTTTTTTCCCTTCCTTTGTGAAGGAGCTAAAGATCAGAGCTAACTGTATACCAAAGGCAGACAGTGAAGTAAACCACAGGGAATATTTAGCATTGGTCAAGCAGAGGAGCATCCTTATTTAGACAAGCAGGAATCAGGCATTTAAATCTCTCTTGTAAAATGACAAACCACTGAGAAATTACTAATCATACCTCTTCTTGTGTCTTCTTGGACAGGACTCTTAACCAGTCTCCAATCATACTCAGGACAGCAGCAAAGTAAGCAAGGCCAACAAGGATCCAGAACCACACTAAGGGTTTATACCACTCCATGTATTTGATGTCAGCATTTCCTCCTGAAATAAGCATATACTTGTGCTTATGAATCATGAGGTGCCAAAATTATTACAAAATATCTGCAATTCTGAGAACAGCCTGAAAGTACTTCTTAACTCTTGTCAACAGTACTGTAGTTCTGATAATAAGACAAGAAGCCTGTCAGATGGGAGGAACCCAGTCTGTTTTAATTTAAAATTCTTCAAAATTACCTATTGTTCTGCTGCTATGTGACCTGCCAGAGCACCCAGTAAACACTTTCCTTGGTATTGCTTGTATGCTGAAGCAACTCTGAAATTCTACTTTGATAGCACTTGCAACAGCACAAACACATGTCCAAGAAAAGAGTTTAATACAGCTAATCTTCCTTATTCTGAACTGCCTGCAGCCTCGTAGTTGAGAAAATTTACAGATCAACCCTCTCAGGTTATAGAGTTTCCAGACTTTTTTTGTTTTAGCTACAGGATTGAGAGATCTATGTGCAGAAAAAAGAAACGTAGGTTTGTCTTCTAAATCAGGGTATCTGACAGGAAGCCATCCATGCATTAGCCCTGACAATAAGTCTATACAGTCTGCTAGGGTATCATTCAGAGGATTGTGTCCTCTGGCTGGTGACTTCATAGGAGATATGGATCAGATCAAGCAACAAATATCCTATATTGGTCTTCATGCAAGTCTCAGGCAAAACTAGAGATCTTTGGCAAACCTAATGGGCTACGAAGAGCCTCAAGTAAGTGCAGTAGCAGCCAGATTGCTGCCTACTACAGAGTAAAATATAGAAATTTTTACCAAAAAAAGCAACCACAACCTCGGTTTTGAGACTCTCAGTCCTATCACAGTGCTATGTGCACTGCAAGAATGAGAGGCAGTGAGAGGCAGGCACAGCCCTAAGCAGCAGAGAGTGAGCAGCAAAGAGTCTGCAGAGCCCCATGGTCACCGTCATATCCCTCAATGCATGTGAACACCACCTCAGTGGTACCTGTATAAATTCCTGTCTGAAGAGCAAGCCTGCCAGGAGACTTGGACAGAGGTCTGCATATTTCCTGGACTCCAGCCTTGGTTAGACAAGAGCTAGACACCCATACCTCTCTATGACTGCAGAGAGATTTTAGGGTTTTCCCCTGTTAAAATCACCAGACAACACAGTTCAGCATTTTCCCCTTTGCTTTTTGCAATTTCTGAGACATTCCTATGACTTTTTAATTTTATCAAGACTCAATATGAGTGTAATTACAGGGTTTGAACACCCCCATGGAAGGTCAGACAGTTGAGAATTGGCAGGGATCCAAATATTGGTTTTGATGTTAATCTGTCCCCACAGACTGCATGAATCACACTCTTTTCTTCCAGTCTTTAAGAGTCTGAAACAATGGGAGGTGGGGACTGCTGTTGCTATGGTACAAGAGGCCTCTTCTGATCATACGTGTCCCTGAGGAAGCTCACTAGGAAACAGATTGTCTAGATCTATCTTGCAGAGTAATCAGGTGACTGAGAAAATGTGAGACCACTTTTTTCAGCCTATCAGATACTCTGTTTTTTCAGGCTCCATGTACAATTTTATTTCCAACAGTAGTAGAAAAGCCTTCTAGTTTCCCAAAAGATGGGATTTGTTCTAGGTGGAATGATCCAGCATAGCTCCATTGATGCTGTTTTAACCATTAAGATATAGCACTTTTGATTTGATGTTGAAGGAACAGAGATACCGAGAGATTAAAGTGGCAGAAAATAAAAAGGGCAGAAAATCTCTCTCAAAACCAGTAATAAACCCAAAATCTCCTGGTGATCACCTGCCTTAAACTCTTATCATGAAAATGCCTCTGAAGTTTTCTTATTCAGGGTCTTCCATATGATTTTTGAAAAATCCTGCTTGTTAGTAGCCACCCAGCTGTGGTGGCTACTAACAAGCAAGTTCTCCTAATCAGGTGCATATAGAACAATTTAATACTCAGAGCTTTTTTACTACTACATTATTAAACTATATTGAAGTGTGGTATTATTAAGAAAAAATATTGTGATACCCCAAAGAATATCAGTGAGTTCCTCTACACATCTAAGTGGTTAAAATGGACAAAGCTCACACAATCACTTCTGTAACTGAATGCTCATAAAACTTTTTTTATATCTGGGTCTTTGCTCAGTGACTTTTTTTCTCAATAATTCATGTCTTCTATGACAGTATGGCATTAAAAAGGAGGATTAGAGTCTTCTCTACAAAAAGACTTGTCTACAGTTCTTCAGCAAAGAAAATTTTGTAGTTTTATTTGATGTTTTTTACTCATTCTGTTTATAGGGACTAAGAAGCACAATATGACTGTTTTTAACACAGGCAATTTAATGCCTTTAATTAGGACCATTAACAGGAATGAGGAGTAGAGGTCATGCACTGATGGGAAAAAATCCACTTATTTTAAACACTTTTTTGTTAGCGAAGCAGTTATGTGGAAAAAAACTATATCTCTCATTTCTCCAGCCAACTATCTCAGCTCCCTCTTTGGAAATGGTATATGGGTAGATATTAATAGATTTTTCTAGTACTGTATTAATCTTGGAGAGTCTCCTCCAAGCACTGAGATACATAGCCCATTAGTCCTTCTCTCCTACAAGAGTTTTCCTTGACAGGGCAACTGCAATGTCAAAATTTCTGCCAAGGTTAGGAAACAAAAGGCAGGTTTTGAAATGCTGCAGCTCCTTGTAGTAGCAGCCCACCACTGCATCTGACCAGAGAATTCTGCAGACCTATGGCTCAGTCCTCCTTTGTAAAACCTTCCTCCATTCATCATTTGGGCTTCTGCAGTCAGCCTCAGATTGAGCGCTAATGGACTAATACAAATCTTTAATTCAATGGGAAAGTAATTTGACTTTTGCATAATTCATAACACAATAAAGGATAATCAGGACTTTCCAGGGTCCCATTATCTACACAGCTGAAGGCTTGCAATCTACAAATGGCAAGGCACCTGGATCTTAAATCAACCTGGTGTCCTACTGCACAGTAATCCCAACAGAAATACCTGGCATCCTTTCACTGGAATACAACACATGAAGAGCCTCCTCTCTATACCAGAAAACACATTCTGAGAGCCAAGGCCCTTGTGCCCAGCACCTTGGCTCAAAGCTGCTCACCTGCTACAAAGTCACCGAAGCCAACGGTGGTCAGAGTAACAACTACAAAGTAGATGGACTCCAAGGCTGTCCACCCCTCGATGTGTTTGAAGATAAATGCAGGAATGGTCACAAAGACAATGCAGCCTGCCAGGATGAAGACGATGGTGGAGATCACCCGGATCTTTGTTTGACTCACTTGTTTTTTCTAGAAAAAGTAAATAACAGAAAAAACATGTTTGAGTGAATTTCTGGAGCTGTACACTTTGTGAATGACACACTGATTATGCTGGTGTCACCTGGTATGTCTCTTTCTGCCTTTTGTGAGCTGGTTAGGTGGAATACAACCGTCTCTCCTTGCTAGTGAGAATCCTGCCCAGGTAATAGTAAACCTCCATGTCTGGCCCCAGATTATCATGATTCCCATTTCCCATGCACTAGGCAGGGACTAATCCACCACAAACATCCCCTGGAAAAACATTCCTGAGCTTCAGAAAGGCACCAATACACTCCAGTTCAGGTTCAATATGTACAAAAAAGTGCACATTCACACCTCCATATATGTATGTGTACACCCGCATTGCCTCACCAGCACCAAGCATTCAACAAACAGGACAAAGATTAAAGAGAAAGTAAACCCCCTTTTCCCCCACTGAAAAGATGTGAATTTATGTAGAAATAATTTATTCTTTGGGTTTTCTAGACTCAGGATTTCCAGCTTTCATTCACAAATAGGAAGGTAAAATCTCCTTTTCAAAAACAGAAAGCTATATTATTGGTTTACTCCAGAAATAAAGGATTTACGTCAAATATCAAACAGCCTGAGATAAAGTTACCTGTGTAAATCCATACTGGAAAGCTCATGAACAAAGAGTATATGTTATTGGCTGCTATAAACGGAATACAAATATAGTCAGTGTAATTGTAATATTTTACACTCCTACATCATATAAATTCTCAATATATTTAATATATACTTAGGATTTTTTTCTATTAATATTGATGTAAGCCTGGATTAACACAATTGACGCTGGCAGATTTATTTCAGATTTTCTCTGCTGTGAATAAACTCAGCATCCAATAAAGTTTCATGAGAAACCTGTAAATTACTAGAAATCTTACTGTAGATTAATTTCAGTGACAGTGTAAATTCTCTATTTATCGTGGAAAAGCAATATGGAGGTCACCGTAAGTCATATTTCCAACTTAGTTTTCCAAATCAAGCATCTACTTTCACCCAGAAATGAGATCTCATTTGAGATTAAGACATTACCTACACAGGAAATAAGATCTCAGAAGTCATCTTTGTAATATACAGAAGGGATATTGCCTGAACTGGTTAATATCTAACCAGCTTGTGAGCGATAGAATGCTTCCCCTAAAACCTAGGCATTTAATTTAGAGGTGCAGTGTCAGAGCCTCATTAAGTACTCCTCTGGTCTGGGATGCATTCAGAATCAGGTAGCAGCACAAATATGTGATGCTTCATAGATACTTTTAGTTCTGAACCTGTTTAAGATGATCCCTACACTTAATTTTTTGTTTGTGTGTGTGTGTATGTGTGTGTGTGTGTGTGCACTGTCTTCTGTGTCTGGATGAATAGAAATAGTTCAGTAAGATTAGTAATATAGTGCCAAATATAAGACATGGAAGAAACTACCAAATACCAAGGGGAAAAGCAACACAAGAATATAAAACCCAAATTAACTTTTATTTCCTCTTTTTCCAAAGAGCCATTTTGAGTATTTTGCTAAAATGCCAAAGGATGATCTATCTTCTTTTAGAGGTATGGACACATTCACAAAGGCAGGATTTCAGACTCATTGTATTAGTGGTGAAGGGAAAAGAACTGATCACATGGATGTTACATAGTGTCCTAAATTGGCATCCTTGCCTTTTGTCATTGAGAATGAAGATTTAACCAAATTGATGTTTATTTTCTAGTTTGACCAAGGAGACTTGTTTACTTCTACTAAATGCTTAGTATCCTGATATGTAAAAATGAAATGTCAGAAACCTTGTTACAGTGGAAGTTAGGAGACAAGTGTCTCTTGGGAATCCTTGGACAAAAAGTAATTTGGAGCTGCCAAGCATCACAGTTATGCATAGTAGTCCTTCCTCCAATCCCCACATAGCAAAATTAAAATGCATTTCACTATGTGTCAGAATTGTCTTGTCTCATGAGAGAAACAGGAACAAAAAGAATGGCCTGAAAATCAGAACCAAATGTTCAGGACATCCCCTTGTTCATGAATGATAAACTCAGTCAAAGGTTGTTGGTTTTTTTAAGTAAAAATGGTAACAATGTTAATGAGAGGATCTGTAAAAGCCTGACTCATGGCCCTTGTGCACCTCTGTCACTCACACAAAAGCAGAACAGCTGAGGGTACAAATGAAGGCAGAAAGCAATGGTGAATCAGGCACAGCATTTTTAGAGCTGCTGAGAAGAGCACAAAAGCAGGACTCAGAAAAGGAATTACTTAATGAACAATAACACATGAAATGCAGGATAGATGTGAAAAGGAGGGGTCTTTTTACAGTTAGACATGCATTCAGAGGAAATTCACAGTACAGTCTAACTGCTGCAGATGAAAAAAGTGCTAAGGCTTAAATGTACTTACTAATGGAATATGTACATTGTAATAATGACATGCTACAAAAATGTAATCCACTGCAGTGTTACACCAAGTCATCATTAAAATAAATAAACAAATAAATAAATAAATAAACAATCACTTTATATCTATATAACACTAAAGGTTGAGAAGTCTGAGTAAGTTCATACAAATTTCTCTTTTAAACAGTATTTTCAGCCTGGAGCTGAACATTGTGAAATATCTGAGCAACTTCTGCCAGGCTAAGACATCATCTAAATGCATTTTGTGGCACAAATACAGAATTTTCTATAGGCGTTAAATAGAAATAGTAACAAATGTCTCCCTCCAGGAAAGGTAGCTAATCTTATTAGTTGTTCAAGTAAAATTAAAACACCTTTAAAAGAGATGTTTTCCACTCTTTTTAAGTTTGTTTACCAACAAGATCTCTCCACAGTGATGAAGCAGATAATTTGTAAGACATTCTTCAAATACAAATATATTAGCTCTTGCTAATGCGACCAACTTAAATCCACCTAGAACTAACCTGGAAAACATCAAAGAAGGAATCTAAGAACTTAAAAGTTTTCTGTGTACCCATCGGGGTCATTTCATTTTCCAATGACAGTGCTGATTTTATTCTTAAGGTGGTCAAGTGCTAAACTGGCAACATTATCGATATCATCTTGCTTACGTTACTTCAAACAACCTACTATCTATCCCCTCTACTGCCAAGCAGGGTAAGGACAGACAGACTAATGAAAACAGCTGTATCAATGGAATTTAGTTCTTATCCATCTTTTCCATCAATAACTGCAGCTTTACTTTTTCCTAATTTTCTGTTATATATACAGGGGGTTTAATCACTTTGGTCTTACCCAATAATTTCAGGAGTTAAAATAAACCATGGGTTTTTTACTTTCTTTTTTTCTCTCTGGTCCAATAGATCAAAGCCAATGTAGTGGATTATCTTATGTCTCCTGTTTTCTTCAGGTGAATTAACTGAGCTACAATTTTTCTGACCTGATGGTTGACAATAAAAGCACCAAACATTGTTTGTAAGTTGCAAACTGAGACCACAGGGTTGATATATATTCCTATGAAAAGGGAGCAGGAGACATTAGGTATGGGATCAAAAGATGCTACAGTCATTTATCAGACTAGACTAAATGCTAAATATGTGGAACACAGATATTTTCATGAACAGTATATTTCATATAAGCCTATTCCAAGATTCTGTAGTGTCACCTCTCATTTCATAGAAACTCCCCCAGTATACAGTACTACTAAACCAAAAATAGCACTGGAACACTTGCTGCTTCACAGTGAGCTCAGATGGTTTTTCCATCTTCCAAACATTTCCTTTTCTGAAGTCCTGACAAATATCCCCAAGACTCTGGGCAACCTGGTTACCTTTTTGGCTAGATGACCAATGGCATGTTTTTAGAGATAGTGTAATGTGCCTGCATGGAAAATGCTGTCCTCATCTCTCCAAAAGGGTCTGTATTTTGGAGCAGAGAAAACACATTTCAAAGAAAACACATTTCTTTAATATTTCTTTTGTTCCCTTCACCTATTCTTAACTTTATGCCCTTCCCCATGCTGCCAGCTATTCTCAGAACAAATTGTCTCTGCCCATGCACTAATTAAACAGCTTGCCTTCTAAATAACTTTCTCCAGATCAAAATATTTTAAACACCAGGAAAGACAGTCTTTGTACTCAAGCCATAAACCAGAATATCACATATATCAGCTCACAAACATTAGATATGTCCTGACTCAAAATATATTTGCAAAGCTAGTGTAGATGGTGCAGGTAGTCATAGGTTCACACTGCTTGACTTTCAGCTCAGCCAAATGCAAGCCAGTTCTGGTCCAGAGCCTGGCATGTACTTCAGTAAGGCGTGATGTCCTTCTCAACAGGCTGTACAGAAAGACTGGCAGAGCACCAGCTCACAGAGGTCCTTGGTCATCAGGGATCTGGTCACACCAACCTCTTCGCTGCCTGAAACCATCACTGTGGATTTCGTCGTAATTCATCCTAGCTACTTCATATTTAAAATGAGACTGAAACTAAATATATTTTAAATATCACTAACTTGGACATAACACCTAAGAACAATACAACAATCTTTTGTTCTTCTCTGTTCTCTGGACATAACACCTAAGAACAATACAACAATCTTTTGTTCTTCTCTGTTCTCTGGCACTGCTCGTTCCTGTCAGCTCCAACAGACCCACCTCAGGGCACTGCTGAGCCACTGAGATGACATGGTGGCACCCATTGGGAAAGTGTGTTCAAGAAAGGGCAGGAATGCTGGACAGGCAGAAGACAAGGGAACAGAGGAGAGAACAAGGGAATAACAAGGTCAGGGTAGTGGGAGCTGTTCCATGGCAACAGAGGTCCTGGAGGGTTTGCAGCCCGTGGAGGACCAATGAAGGAACCAAAGGAAAAGGATTAAGAGAGGCAGAGAAACCACTGTGTTCTGACCCCAACCCCTGTGCCACTCGCTGTGGCACTGGAGGGACTGAGTGTGACCCACAGTAACAACACAGGTGGAGAAGACGTGTCTGGAGTGAAGTGAGCCTGGGAGTGAAGCTGAGCTTCAAAAATGGGGAGGAAAGGCATTTTAAATGTTTGTAGGGGTTTTGTTTCCAAACACTCAACTCAGTAATTAAATTTTTATGCTAATTGTCAATAAATTAAGTTAAATTCCACAAGGCATGTTTGTTTTGCCTGTGAGAGTACATGGTAAGTGATTTTGCTGTCTTCATTTTGACCCATGAAGTTTCTCACTATTGTTCTTCCCATGTTCTCCCCATCATTGTAGGCGAGAGAACAAACATCTGTGTGGGTGCTTGCTGACAGCCAGGGCCTACTGCGCACATCAGTGAAGACAACACCTCTTGAAAATAAGCGGCAGAATTATAATATATTTTAAAATATAGATGACATTTCAGACACCTCCATGGGTTATGAAATGGGGTTTGAACCATTTTACTAGATATGGGCTTCCTCCACAATCTAACCTCTTGGTGCCTCACTGTTATTTCAGTTCTCATGTTTTATAGAGAATGCTGCTATGGCTGCAAAAGAAGGTGCAGAATCCATCCTCTGCTTTTTAAGTGTAGTCAGTACCAGAGGGGAGACGGATATTAAAAGCTGCAATTATTACACATTTATTACTAAGCTTGGAAGAGACAACCCTGAACTCATACAAGACACAGGTCAGAATCAAAAAGGATTTTATTGTTTTTACATCATTGTTTTTCCCCATGAAACCACATTTCTATGGGGTGTTTGTCTAGACCCAGGTGGAATATGCAACAAGCCTCTCACAGAGCAGCAGCTTTCTCTTAATGTCATTTTTGTAAATCTCTATGCATGGATCTTGCTGAAGTCATAATGTGAGTACTGTGTCATGAAAATACAGAAACACTGGCTCAGACATTTTCTAGGCTTGATCTACCCCTTCCCAATCTTCTTCCTCTCTCTAGAAAGCACACACAGGGCTTTCTGATATGCACCAGCTAATTTCTGCATGTTGCTTATTAGAAAAACAACAATTATGATCCCAAACCTCTATTATGTCTGAGCTGTATTCAGCCCAAGGAGAAAAAAAAACCCCAAACAAATTGAATAAAAGGAATCCATGTATACATATGCTTTTCTGAAACACTGGAGTGTTGCTGTTGACCCGCTAGCCGAGTGAAGAGATCCAGGCGGTCAAGTGGCATAAATCTGACTTTATTATTTAATTATAAAACTTATATAGACTTTTCAAAGGTCGTCCAGATTGGGTCAATCCAAAACCTCCCCCTAGGCCGATTGGCCAGGTTAGAACTGCCCATGTTTTCCAGAGACCATTTCAAAAACATCTAAACTTTATCTTTATTTATAAAACACAGGAAGAAGAGAAAAATTCCCATGGGAAAGAATCTTTGTTACCACACTGGAGCAGACAAAGGACAACAGAGGCTGATGGTATAGACTGAAGCAATTCTACAGAAACCAAATTTGTAATGTGTTGCTCCTTCCATCCCTCCTTCAATTCCCTTCTGAGTTACACCTATGTTCCCCCAGCCGGGGAGTGCAAGAATGGGTTAATAATGATATTTCTGCATAGCTTCCCTGTACCTGAATGGATTTTATCTTGCCATTCCTGGTATAACCTACTCACCATCAAGGACCAGAGGATAAGAATAAAATTAGAAAAATGTTTGCTACACTGAAGTTGCTTTCCTTGAAGTGGAATAGCTGTAAGCATCACTGACTAAATTAAATACCAGTTAGAGGGCTTAAAATGTCAAAAGCTGGGATCCATAGATGTTTTAATTAATTTTTTAGTAATAGCTTACTATCTTAGGTCTGTGCAGAAAAATATACTTTTCTGCAGCTCAAACATAATGGAGGGGGTAAGTGATCCAAAGAATAAACCCAGCATATTCAAGACAGTGGTTTAACCTAAAACAGAATTCAAAGACAAATTTGGCTCTGGTTGACTTCATTATACCACATGTAATGAAGTCACAAGCCTCACCATTAGTTTTTTTGTTCACCCACAGGATTATCTTTTGCCTGTATTGGCACTGGAGCATGACAACTACTAAAGCAGATCAAAAGCTAAAATAAAACTTCCTGCTATGTTTCCACCACCACAATTTAAACACCAATTAGAAACCAAATAAAAGATGTGGCTTGCAGTATGTCAAGGAGAAAAGTATTTCAGAGACTGGCATTGTAAAATTGCCATTCCTACTTTTCATACTCCAACTTCATAAGAGTCTATAGTCACACTTCTGCCATTGCTAGACATATTCCAGTGAAGTGTCCAGATGGCCCTGTGTCTGGATTGCTTTGCATCCAGGAAAAGCAATTAGAGCTATGCTTGTGAAGGAAGACATTGAAGGAGCCCAGGCAGGAAGGAGCAAGGGAAAACATTTGTGGACTACAGAGATTAACAGTTCTCTTTGTAACAGATGCGTTACTGATGAACTAAAGGAGAATGCAACTAGAGTTTTCTAAGCTGGAGCACACACCTGGACAATGAAGTCCAGGATTTCAGGAGTGCACATGCATTTTGAGTAGAACAGTTGTCTGACAATATCTTTTGAAAGGATCAAAACATTCTTCCTCACCATGCCTGGTTGTTTCTGCATAGTGCAACTCCTTTTCAAGAGGATGAAGAGAGAAGTGCACCCATCAGAACTGGTTTACAACCCACTCCAGTGTGGTGGGAGACGAACTCTTTGAATCTCCGTATGCTTAATAAGTCATTGCAGCAAAGTCTGTTTTCCTGAGGAGGATACATCACCCTTGAACTGCTAGAGACAAATGATCCCAAGAAGTTTTAACATCTCAGCACTGACTGTGTTTTTAAAAGCAGTTACTTTTGGTCTAAATAAAGTTTGATGGGGAAGACAAGCTGAAATAAAGAGAGGTAGAGCATTTGCTGACTGTGGTTCATCCATGCCCAGCATGCCAGCTGCTGCATATTGCTCTTACAAGCTGCTTTTTCTGCTATGCTCTTTATAAAGAGCCTACAGAGTTGCTGCAATTTGTAGATTCTTACGGTATCTGCCTTCCTTGATTTCACTTTTATCATAATTTACATGAAGCATGTCTTCAGATTTAAAACAGTAGAACTGAAAGTGAAATTAAAATGCTCACCATATTTGTGAGGCACTATGGATGTAGTGGTAGCAAGCACTAGAGTGTATCTAGATTTTTTATTATTCTTACATTGTAAAGTCAATTTTTAGCCAAATATGATTTATTAGGATTATGAAGAAAAGCACACTGGCTGCAAATCCCTTCTGTTAGCATTCGGCTACATACATATCCATAAACTTAGTGTTAACTAACTGCAAAATTCAGAACTGGGAGTAGGTTTTATTTTAAATCACTCCTAAACTTCAGGACAGCACGATTTGAAATCTACACACAGGTGCATACCTACTTGAAATAAACTCTGCATAAATATCCACATACATAAACCCATCCTTTGTTGCCTACAAGCACCCCTATTTTAACCCTGCTGGGGAAATGTGGCTCTTAGAAGGACCTCTAAGGTGTGACAGGCAAAAGAACAGATCATGAGCTGAGATTGTTTACATGCGTTTGTTCTGGGTTTGTAAATCACCTTTCTGATAACTGAATATTTTATATTTCTTTGCCATTTGTTTTGTTGGAAATGACTCAGCAAATTGCTAGGCTAAGGTCTGAACACTGAACTTTCAGTTCATAAACCTTGTATTATTTTGAAATAATACCATGAATGTGCAACAGTGGGTTGAATTTCACACCCTGTCCTGACAGCTCTGTCCATAGACAGGATGCCAGCAGATGGCAGATGGATCACTGTATCGGACAGTTACTCTGTGGAAGTTGTTAAGCAAATATAATTTAAAAAAAAAAATTGTACCTTTTTCCAGTGAATAACCAGTGAATAACATTATATTAAAAAAAAAAAAGAAAGAAAAGACGAAGTGTTAATATCCTCAGTGGGTTTTTAGCAGCTGATTAGTAAAACACTGATCCTGGCTAGTAATGCAATGTAATTAAACAAAATAAAAGAAATTGTCTTGATTTTTGTATATTTTGATTACACTTCAGAAAGTGGAGAGGAATCTTTTCCATTAGTCTTCCATTAACTTAATCTACTCAGAAATGCAGGTGTCAGGCCATATATTCAGAACTACAAAGAGGATCATACTAGCTAAGGTATCCCTTTGATTATAATGCATTTACATATTAACCATGTCCCAAATTTTGAATTCAGTAACAGCAGTGTGAATCCAGAATGATTTCCTTGGTTTGCCTAAGTAGTGATCTGGATTTGAATTTCTGGCTTTGGGAATGACCTCATCTAAAAGTTTGATTCAGCTGACAAAAA
>VYZT01047449.1:106481-117158 GCA_013400735.1 Pomatostomus ruficeps
ATCCCTCTACTGCAATTTACAGTCTACCAGCTGTGCTGCCAGACCTGTCCTCAGCGTCCTGCTGGAAACTAGCAGAGTGAAAGCAGCAACCAAGTGCAGGAACTGCTCACAGTGGCTTCACCTCAGAAGCCAGAAAATCCCGGGAGTGCTCTCAAAAGTCTATTGTGCCCAGGCTGAATGCAGGCATCCGAACTGAACTGGAAGATTATTCAGTTTATGCTAAACCGATCTACTTCTGGTGATAATCTAAACACTCATTCAAGGTTTGAATAAAACTATCTGAATTAGCCTATATTTAACTCATGATAATGACAGCTGCTGTAGTCTGTAACAGTGTACTCTGCCTATGGAGTGCTTTCCTTTCTATCTTTAGACACTTGCAGACTCTGTGTGTACTGAGCAAGCCAAAAGAATGGGGCTTTTTTCTACTGTTTATTATAGAAACATTCACAGGTTGTTCATACAAGCGTTCACTTATGCAAGATAAAAATACTACTTTTATGTCACCTTAAAATGCTTATTTCATTTCTGTTGTGTCTGGAAAGTTTCACTGGGTGAAAAGCTATTTATAAGAATTATCAGCTTTTAAATTAAATTGTGAGTGTGTACGTGTTTTTCTGAAGTGGTCTGGGAGGGCTGATTCATCATTGGACCCAGAAACTGGATGCTTGTGACCAGTGTATACAGTGAACCTGGTTGCCTTGTACATATCTGTTTTCTGGGGAATCACACTTGCATGCTTGTAAAAACAGACTGGGACCCAGGTTCTGCCCTAGATTATGGAAGATGGAACATACAGGAATAACCAGGAGCTGAGAAGATAGGGCTTTTGTGGGGGAAGCTTTGGTTTATGTCTCTGACCTGGCTGATGCTTATTTTCTTGTACCAAACAGAATCATTCTAGTAGGACAGATGGCATAAACTAGTCAGTGCAAGGTGTTTGGGGTAGCATCATGCTGCCAATGCCTCCGTACAATGTCTCATGTACTAAAATGGTACATGAAAAGTTCTATTTTCTACAAAGCACTATTTTGCAATGAAATACCTTCAGCCCTACGTACTCATAAATGAGTAGTTGTTTTCCTGGCTAATTACACACTGAAATAATGGTAACATTTTGGATTAGAAGATGAGTGATGGCATGTGCCCAGCTCCTCTGCTGAAATACTCTGTCAATACTGTTGGAGTAGGGTGTACTTGATAAGAGGAGATCTCTTTCTCACTTTATGTAGTTCAAATTGTTCTTAAAATTCCCACAGAATGCGTGGGCTGATTACTGCAGTAGCTAAATGTGGGATTCCTAGGCTCTAATTTGTGGTGTTAATTAAGGTAGGTTTGGTGGGGCTATGCACAAGTCAAGTCAGAGGCAGCAGAAATGCAGTAGCACAGCTCCTCTGGGAGGAATCCTCCTTTCATCTTTCCAGCTATGCCGAGGGATGCCAGAGGCAAGCTGTCCCTAGTGTGGCATGGGCTCCATGCTCACAGATACTCTGTTGAATGGAGCAAGAGATCTGTTAAGGACATGCTTTAGGTGAAAGGACTGCAGTGACAACAGAAAGTCCTTCCTCTCCTTCCCACCTGCCAGTGTGTGCATACTGCCTCTTACCTAGCTTCAGAAATTATCCTAACCACCGTGCAAGATCAAGTTGCCTTCCAGTCCCTTCCACCTGTACAGACAATGATAAAGTTGAAAGGATTTCAGGAGCTCTTGGCTGCCCTGACACAGCCATGCAACATTTGTAAGAGTGAATGGGATAAAGAGAGGCAACTGGATACATACAGAAGCAGAGTGCTGAGGCACATGAAGATGGAAACTTGATGCTTTATATACATGCTAAGTTTCTTCCCATTCTTTCCACAAGAAACTGGACTGTCCTAAATTGCCTGTGAGGACAAATAATAAAGGTAGCTAGTTTGTACTATCACTAGAGCACTGATGCATACTCAGTGACTTCTCAGCTACCTCCAGATTTGTCAGGCATACCACCTGACATTTTATTATGTTTTTCAGTGTCTTTTTAGCCTATGTTTGTTCCTTTTAGTTTCTTGCTAACTGTTCTCCTAATTTTTGTGTCCTCTCTTTAAAGGTGGTAGCAGGTTGTTTTACACCCACAAACATGCTGCATTTCAGTTCATTAAGGAGACGATTACAAAAGAAGAAACAAGAGTTACACATTGAATTAAATTTTGCTCACTGTTCAGAATTAAATCAAAAACTGTTACTCTACTTGAGGCTTCATCTGATTAGGTCCAAACATTTATGAAGCCTAACAGTGTAAATTTAATGTGATATAAATTACGTAATTACTAAAATTATAATGATTATGATTTTCTGCATATGTCAAATGTTACATAAATAATCACTTAAAGTGAAACCACTGGTATTAAGACTAGTTACTAAGATGTATGTAAATTCTAAACTCTATCAGAAATATTTCAAATAGCTGAAACTCATTACTAAGAATAATGAAGGAACTTATGTATCACCCTGACCACCAAATCACAAAATAATAGATGTAATGGAATGTAATGGATTTATGGCAATCAAAATCAAAGGAATAAACATACATCTTGGCTAAACAAGAAGACCACAATCTCTAAATTTCTTTGGAAGCTGACAAAATACCAGGGAGGAAAACAAATACTTTTGATGGCTATAAACAACAAGCAACTGCACAAACTCCATGAACTCAAGAAAATGAAGGAATACTTTGAATACCAAAAGAACTCACATTATGTGCCAAAGGGCTATATCCTGTATGAAACATTAGTATCAGCTTTCATCTGTGAATCTTAAAATATTTCAAGTAGAGTATGTATTACGCTTTAGCAGGGAGGCTGGATTACATGATTTCAAGAGGTCCTTCCAGCCCCAGTTATTCTGTGACTCTGATTATTTTAATCATAAACTATCATACCGACAGTTTAGTGGTCTTGTCCATGTCACTCAGAAATACAATACTCAGCTGACAATTAATCAAAGATTTTCTGACTCTCAATTCATACCATGACTTCCAGATCATCGTTTTTCTTGGCAGGAGCAGGCTGGAATGTTCAGTTTCCATTGAAGTGAAGCAGGTATAATAAAAAGGTAAGCAAAAAAGAAACTAGGGATCTTAGTTGTGTTTTTGCCAAACTAAACTGAGACACTTTTCAATAACATTATTTTCATTAAATGAAAACATAAGCCTTTTGAAGTGCTCTCCAGACAGGCATGTATATGCTTATTCACCCATAATCACTAGTCACCTTTTTCTCCATTTATTCTGAGATACTATTTATGTCTGGTCTGGGACACTTCAAAGTCATTTAATCAAAATGGAAAGTGCTCATACTTCAGTCTAATACTTAATTACTTCCTTTCAAAAACAGTTACAACTAATTTGCTCTCACCTGTGAGAATGTTTTAGAAATAGATGTCTATTAAACTAACCATCTTGGGCAGCTTCTCATCCACTCCGTCCCTGGAAAGACTTGGCTTCAGTTATGCCACCTCCAAGGGAAGCATCACACAGGCCACCTCTAGAAGTTCTGCCTCAAAGAGAGAATCCCTGAAGTGAACCATTAGCAAGTTAGCAAAACAGCATTTGCCAGGTCTGTGGCACGGCTTGCGAAAGAACAGCAATTCAGACTCAAAAACAGAGGGTACTGTCAACATAAAGGGAAATTACATATGAGAAAGCCTACACAAAAATTTAGGGTAGGATGTCTTCATGGTAGGCAGGGCAGGTACTGATCATGATTTCAGTCAGTGGCATTACAGCAGTTTTTGTAGTAGAGCTGCAGATCTACTCCAAGACATCTGTCCCCTTGCAGTGAAGGCCCATCACTCAACCATCTCTCTTCCCAGGTTCACATCCACAACAGCAACCCTGCTTTCCAAGTCTTTCAGGCTGTATTAGTAACACAGTCAGGACCTACTCTGCATCCCTGTTCCTTCAGGGAACCATTACCCTCTCTCTATTTTCAGTGAATAGATGTACATATCTAAAGCAACATGTGGTGTTTTGAAGACTGTTTTACAACCATTCCTTGTAAGGAAACTAACTTAACAGATACATTCCCCAGCAGTACCTTCAATAAGGAAATTCAGAGTCAGATCTATAACCCCTGCATCATCATCTAGAGAAATCTGTTTCTCTCCACTTACTACAGAGATCCTTATAGACATTAACTTTCATCTCAACTAAACATGCAAATATTTCATGGTGTCTGACATGTAAAAAATACTGCAAGTAATAGCAACCAAATTAAGAGCAGGTTATAGAACACAAGCAAAAAACTGTCAGTAAACTTACTCTGAAAACTTTTTCCACCCTTGCAATACCCTTCCCAAAGATGGTTCCAAGTTGGTCTCCAATCCCAGCCAATAAGAAGCCAAACAGTGGAATCCCAAATATGGCATACAAGATGCAGAAAACCTTGCCACCAACAGTGCTTGGGGCCATCTTCCCATATCCTGAGGAGAAAAACAATTGTCAGACTCTCAGAACTTTTACACAGAATTTTAGAAAACAAACTAATTGGTTTAAAAAAAGTGCTCTTCCTGCAGGCATACCTTTGTTCCACCTATAACTCCTATTTATAGACTTTCAATGGCATGATGTCGTTTCCTGGGCAAGCTACCCTTTATTACTCCCTTTTTTTTGAAGCTTCAATTACCCACATTTTCTGTAGATTTGGTCTATCTAAAATTGATGTTTGCTTAATTAATCTAGCTGATATCACAGCACAAAAATCCCTCCATGCTGGCTTGGTGCCTGCATGCTGCTCCTCTTGGCCTGTGCCAATGGCTTCCTGACAGGAGTGTGATTCACCTGACAAGGCTCATTTTCGGTGGTTAGCTCATACTTTCCTCAGCCCCTCATGATACTGACTAGTTACACTGCAGCCTCCAAACTATACCCACACGATACAAATCTGCCCCTGAACTCTTCATTCAGTAAAGCATTATGACTCCAGTAGCCAACATATTTCTGTTAAAATGTTAAAGAGGAAAAAACAAGAATTGTAACAGTAATATTTGTGCCTTTTCATTTAAGGTCAGGTATCTTAATTGAAATGTCATGAAGATTTTGATTTTAACTATACATAATTACTTAAATATTAAAAATTATTATACAATCACAAATCATTGATGCAATAGAGCATCCAGAGAGGAGGAAATCTAAGAAAGTGTCAGGTCCTATTCCTGTTGGGTTGGTGACACTGGCACTGCATATTTCTCTGTCATGGGATGGTGAAAGAACTATGCTGACACACAATAATGCATGTCCCATAACCTACTGTCCTTTTCACAGTTGCATCCATGATCCCAGATTTCCCCTAAAAGTCCAAGAAAGTCCAGGCTCCATGGGCCAGTGGACTGAGGCTGACCAGGTAATCTGTTGAGTTTCTGCCTAAGAGGAGTCCTAACAGTCCTCTGATGGATAAACTAAAACCATTTTCATGTCCCAACACAATGCACAGACTTTATGCAGCCTATAAAAACCTCATTCATGGAGAATTTAAAACAAATATGGGCAAAAATCCCTGGCCTTTTCAATAAGTTATTTCACTAGCAGATGTCAATGAATACGCCTGCATAACCTATGCCTACATAGTGGCATTTATTTTAATGAGTAATTTAAAAGCTTGTGTCTATTGAGTAAACAAATATTAAGGGAGGGTTTTCTTATGTATGAATCAGGAATGTTTTCTTTCTTGCCACCCGCTGGTTTTATACTACCATTAAAAATACATGTTAATGTAGCTTAATATAGAGGAACACAGATTGTACACTCTATACAATCACTCTTTCCCCTCACTCTGACAACAAAGAAAAGGCAGAACCAAAGGCACAGACTCCACTGTTAGAGCTGATCACCACATCAAGTCTTTTAACTGCCACAGGATTTTTTTTTTGTTGTCGTACTACTTGCATAAAAAGCCTACAGAATTCAGTCAGATTCTCACACTTAATTGAAGGGTTATGTGATTGTCAAGTTCTTTGTCTGTACAGTCACCAGTATGTGCATCACAGCGGTAATGTGGAGAAGCACTTTATACAATATTTAATGCAGAATAATATTCAAAGACAATGCAAATAAAAATCAACAATTTGCCAGTGATTTCCCAATCAGTAGATCTCTTGTTCCTGTTACCATGACAGCACTGCAATCAAGCTTAAAATTATAAAACTACTGTATAATTGTCAGCAGATTAACTTTATCAACACTGTTATTCTTTATTTTCTTTTTCATTCAGACCATATTCTGAAATCCCAGCTTGCTGAACATTCTTCAAGAGAGGAAATGGCCCAGAGAGGAGAGATTAAAAACCTTAGCATGTCTAAGGCCAACATTCAGAGATCAAGAGACTAAATACATCGGACAAAATGCATGGGGAAAGAGATGATAAGGGCCTGAATAATGATAGTATTAAAATTAGTGGTTCAAGAAAAGTGAATGGAGCAGTTCGTTCACTGCCTTCATTTAATACAGAGAAATGTGTCAATAACTCAAGGCCACAAATTCTAGAATGGAAGAAAAAGTGGGTTTTTTTACACAATGTATCATTTGTGGAATTCCTTCCAATTGTTAGTATGAAAGCGAGTAAGAATTTTTAAGAGGATGTAATAGTTATGAGAATACATTTCCAGTTACAAGGAGTAGGGTATGAGTAGAATTGCTTCTATCAAACTTCAGAGCATAAGCCAAAATTAATTGATGTACTTAGAAAGAAAGTTACACTTCTGGGAAAATTCATCTACAATATTAAAATCCAGATTCCAAAAAACCATAAAATGGTTATTTTATTGGGTACACCTTCATGATCTTTTTAGTGAAAATTGAGACCATCTGCATCTACATTAAGAATAGGGCTATAAAGTCTGCATCAGTGTTACCTGTTTTCATCTCAGCATTGCTATTCTAGCTTAATTGTGTAAACAGCTTCTGACGCAGACTTCTGACACAGAGACTGAGTGCCCTTGACTCAGGCTGGTGTCATGTCTTCTGCTAACAGAGAAATACACTTCAGCTACTTTATTTCTTTGTGGTCTACTTTCCTCAAATTTATTTCATTATTCATGTCTCAGTGTGACTATGCATTTTAAAAAATAAACTATAAACATACCTATAGTTGTGATGACTGTTCCAGCAAAGAAAAAGGCACCTCCAAGGTCCCAATGGCTGCTGTTGTTAGAGGAATGTCCAATGGGACTTACTCCTGCGTTATCAGCATCGACAGCATGCTGCAAAGAAAATAGAAATCAGCCTTATGCATGCCTTACTGTATCCTATGCAAGTTGGTATTGGCTCCAAAGGAAGATTTCTAGGACTATGGAAACAGCCTCAATTGAAGCTTTTTAATATGTGCTTAAAGTATGGTAGCATCTTCTGTACACGTAAGTTGAATATTTGACTGAACTGAATATCCATTAAGGTGGAAGAAAGATACAATGAATAAACAAGTGACAAAAGATACAAAGCAACTGAGAAGTAGAGGACCACAAATTCATCCATAAATACTTTTCTTGTAGTGACTACTCCCAAAGGAAAGATTCCTCAATGGGAATAGCTCATGTTAGAAGCAACTAGAAAGGTGATAAATACAAAAAATATTTGTGAAGTCAACTGAAGCTAGTCAGCCAAAGATTTAATTTGCCAGGCAATTAGTAATTGATTAAGTAATGTATATTTTATGCTAACTAAAGAAAAAAATATGGCACATATATATTCCAATTGAACTGAACAAATAAGATAGCTATGGAAACACCAGGAAAAAACTCTGTGATCACCTCAAACTTCCCAGTTGCCACACTACACATGAGCTTATATCCACAAATACAGCATGATACAGAGAGTCCCAGATAGTGCTTGAATGAACTATATCCTGGATAGAAGCTGAGGTAGCTATAATGCTTCCTGCTCACTATCCTGTGTCTCACATAGCACTGAGTCAACCCAGACAGACATACCAGTCTCCTGAATGTTTGTTCAGGATTTCTAAAAATGTACTATACTATATCATGGACATACACATTTACTTTTCATTGCTGCCTCACAGTCCAAAAGAAGATCGAGCTAAATACATCAGCCTACAAAGCACAGAAATAAATCTCTCATCAGCATCTGACATATTCACCTGAATTGCTCTAACTTCACTTTTGAGATGCCCTTCAGCATATATTTTCAAGTTGCTTGTAGATCTCATGCAAACTATTCTTCATCACAGAGAATTCAGATATCACTGTAGAACAGCAGCTGAAATTACTGCCTTTCTCCTTTCCAAATGTTCCCAATTGCGTTTAATTTCCATAAAACCTCCGCAAAGGAGCCAAGCTTCTCTCTTTCTGCCTCCTAATATTTCCAGCTCTTTGTTTTTCTCCCATTCTGCTCCAACCTCACTTCATGTTGCAGTTATCAGCTACTCACACTACCGCCAGATTTTCTCCTTCTCTCTCACTCTGGTATTTGCTCTTCCTTCTAAATATTGCCACCAATCTTTAACCTTGGTAGTTTCAGTGAACTTATTTCTGGGCTCAACAAATGAAACCAAGTGCTGCCTCTTGCATCCTCTTTTTCTTTGACTTTATTCAATATGGAATTCACACGTATCAATACAGGTTTGTTTTGACTTTTCTTATTCCATTTCTTTAACTGGTTCTCTTTTTCCTTTGATTTATGATCTATGAATTGTCCCTGTGGTTTTCTATTTCACCTTTTCCTATACAGTCCATGTGCAAAGCAAGTTTAGCCATTCTATTTTACCATTACACCACTTCTTACCTGTCCATGTCTGAGAGTTCTCTCTTGATTTTCTCTATAACCTTACATTCTCTTGTGGGTTTAGCAATAACTTTTAAACGCATCCATTGAACAACGCTTCTCTCCCTAGCCTTCACGATACACTTTTCTCCTTGTTAATCCCTTTCCACCAATGGCTCATTTACCACATTTTTTCTATTCTTCCACTTCCATTTTGCAATTTTCCTCACTTATTTTTGCCTATATTTCCAACTGACTTCATGGTCATAAATGTTCCTCAACTGCTTTTTTAGCCTGGGCTAGTTTCAGCTAATCTGCTTCCCAGCTATTAGTTATTCATCACATTGCCTCACAAAAAGGGAAAGGAGTGGGAGGAGAGGCACATGGGCAAGAACACAGACAGCTACATCTAAAGAGATCAGTATGGGATAGCCTTTTTTAAAAGTAGAGCTGCTACATGCCAGGCTAAGCTGATTGTGAAACTATAGCATGAGCAAGCTCCAGGCTGGACTGCTTTCATTTCATGTGGGCAGAAAGCCAGGGTTCCTCAGCACACGTCCATACCTCAGGAAACAGGGATATAGAGAAAGGATGTGTTTTGGAGTAAACACTTTGAAAGGGCTTCTGTACCAGTTGCTGGCATATTGCAGGTGGTGTGAAAGCAGAGATCATTTGTTGGTTTTTGCAAAACAGCATAAATCAGCATAACAGACAGGTTGCCTGTTTATAGGCCATGACACACTGTCAGCTACCCTGGCACGCACTTCTGCCAAGGAATGCTGTCTGCCCTCCCCTTGAGTGTGTGAATGTCAGCAAGCTAATTACACTTAATTCACACTTGACTTTACACAGTTTAGCAAGTCTTTTAGGGCCAAGCACGGATGCCCGAAGTGAAGGAGTGTCCTGTTGCCTTAGATAGGTTTGAGATTCCCGGGTTCCCTTCTCACCCAGAACAAATTCATTTTTACTTTAATGCTTGACTGACATCATTCATTTATAAATATCCGACTATTCCAATGCTACCTTTTAATACATAGTGTTTTGCATACAGGGATAGAGGACAAAAGGAGAGCAGCAAGACAAAAGCAGCCAGCAGCCTGAAGCTAACAGCACTTAAATAACCAATTTCAGCTCATGCATGAGAAAAGGGTGCCTTACTACTACCACCACAAGTCCACCTACAGAGAAGCATCCTGCTAGATAAAAACCGACACAAAATTCAAACTATGACACTATGACTGGCAAGACTCTCCCAGTTCACACAGACCAAGAAATTTTACAAGTTTCCAATCTGAAACTTCAGATAGGCTTTGCAGCAATGACCTGAAGAACTGCATTTTTAGGTTATCTCAGACAAGGGAAAAAACTAATTTCCAGAGCCCTAAACACTATGTTAACAAACCTCACATATTTAAGATATTTTAAACTTGTAGTTTCAGCTACTTTTATAGTTGAAGTATTGTTGAAAAGTACCCAAAGCTGTTCCACACTTACTCCTTTCCTGATCCCTTTTTCCTTCTCAAGAGGAGCTACAAGCACAGTATACAAGTACATAATATTTTTTCAGTATACTTTATTAATTGAAAGAGCAATCTTCCCTAATGAATAACTACCAACCTAAGGCACTTTTTTCTTTTTAAATGCCACCCATTTGAGGGAAGGCAATAATTTGAAATACCTCAAAGGCTGAAATCATCTTTCTTGATGTTCAAGTAACAGATATATGCTAAAGTCAACAGGCTGGTGGAAGTCAAGGGAATGACAAAACTACCAAAGTAAATAAAAGTACTCAATATTAGTTGTTTTTAAAAACATGTATTTCTGATCACAACTTTCTGTTTTGTTCCCTATCATTACATAGACGTGTATTTTACTCTCAGCCCCTTTGGTATCAGCACACTACAGTCCTTCTGCAAAAAAAAAAAAA